>PVJC01035502.1:0-18225 GCA_004026665.1 Murina feae
AGTGTATGCTTAATTTCTAGCTGGTTCTTTTTCATATGCTTGAGGGTCTCACTAAATTTATCAGCAGTCTCTAGAAACTTCTTGAAAAACCTAATAACCGTGGTTTTGAACTCTATATCCAGTCGTTTGCGTTCCTCCATTTCTGTCTTTTGTGACCTGTCTCGTAGTCTCCGCATTTTGGCTTTCTGTGCTGGGTGTCCTATATAAGGCCCAGTGTTTCAGCCTCCCCAATCACCTGGGATGGCTACTCTTGTTGTATGCCTTTGAAGGCTGGGTGCACAGTCTTGTTGTAGTTATCACTGGGAGGTATCACTGGGGGGAAATGACCTGCAGGCCTTTCTCCTCGTTGTTTGGAGTTTGGATCTATTGGAGTTCTGTCTCAGCTGCAGACCCTTAGCTTGTGCTGCAGGGAGGCAGGCAAACAGCTTGGGCGGGGTTGTAGGTGGGGTGGGGCGGGGTCTCAGGATCACCAGGGGTGGAGCGACTCACAATGGTGTCCCCTCTGCGGATGCCGCAGTTTCTACCGGGTTTGGCTTTTCCAAACCCTGGGGTCTGCGCACGGTTCTCAGTCCCAGAATCTCTGTGTAAGTGATAGCTGCGAATAGCACTCCTAGAATGCCACTGGTCTTTCACCGCCCCGTTGCCCTACAGCCCGAGTTGCATTCACTGCGACCCGGGAGTTTTTAATCTTCTGAGCCGCGGACCCGATCGCCGCTGCCGCTCCCTTTCACCTGCCCTGCCACGCGCGCCGCGCTACCACCTCCATTTCGCGTCCATACCTTGGGCGCCTGGAGCTTCTGTTCAGTCTCAGAGCACTCCTCTTGCTTTCTAGGTGTAACGGTTCCCCTCCCTTGGTTCTGGAGGATGGCCGTTTATCTGAATGGTTGTATTTCTATAATATAGGTGTGGAGGCTGTGCATTTAGGTATATACCTCATACTGCCATCTTGGTTTCTCCTTAATCCTATATTTCTTTATAAATAATAACAATACTAACTTGTATTATTTTTCCTCTGAATTTGCCATAACATAAGTCATGTCACTTTCAAGGCTTGCACTAGACTTTTTGACGCCACTATAAAATATAAATAATACGAGTACTATCTGCTAAATGCAAGAAAATTTATGTATTTATGAAATAAATAAATAAATTACTGACCTAAATTATCTGAATAGCTGATTTGTAATTACATCACTTGTTTAACTAGTTTACTAGCATTCAGTATGATGTGTATCTTCTGAGAGACAGTTACAAAATGTTTTCATCATTGCCAATCCCAAAAAGTGCCATTGTTCATTGAGTCCAAACAATGGTGGTCAAATTCTAACAACTGATCAACAATGTGAACTTTGATAAGCAGTTCTCGATAATCAGTTCTCAACAATTATTTGTTATTATTAAAGTTTAACATTATAAAATTAACAAAAATAGTATAAAACTCATATCCTGGCTAAATAGCCACATGGCCGCCGAAAACCTTATATTTCCTTCCCGTTCTCCCGCCGTTCCCTAGCGTGTCGTGCATTCTTTTCAAAAATCAGGACTTTTTTAAAACACCGAGGGACGCAGGACAAATTGTTAAAAATCGGGACCGTCCCGCCAAAAGCGGGGTGTCTGGTCACCTTAGGCTTAATGCTTAAGGGAGTGGTGATGCAAGTGATTGTGTGGCAGAGATATGAGGCTATTCTCTGACCCCCTTGTTTCTCCTAGAAGGGGGTCTACCACATGACTAGTGACATGCCAAGGAAGAAAAGGCCAGGGGAAGGTCTGAACCACATGACCAGATATATGAAAGGTCATGGGGTCTAAATCACATGACTAGCAGTATGATATGGGAGGAAATGCCATCCTAGGGTGGAAGTCCCACCCTACAGTACTTGTTTTCCCATTGCTAGGCACCCCAGGCTTTCCGCCCTCATGATCTTCTGTATCTAGCTTATCATTCCTACTCTGCTGTGTCTGTTTATTAACTGCCCACTAAATCAATAAAAACATTACTTCAAAGGAAGTTTTTCTTTTAATTTCTGTGACTGTTACATATCCCTGCTCACAGCAGAAATTTAATGTCTTTAATTTAGCTGATTCCAAAGAATAAAGTATTTAAATAACATCATTAACTACTTAGTGAAAATATATTTCCTTCAATCAAAAAACTTCCCACTCCAGGGAAATTTGAGGATCAATAGGCTCTGGTTACCCAGAGCCAAAACATCCCATGGTAAGGTGGAAAATGGAGTCACTCGGCTGTTTGTGTTAGTTATCACCCCACCCCCACCCCAAAGGACTGGTCTCACTGGCTTTTCCCATGGAACTCACTGGTTCTTTGGGCTTAGAGTGAGCCCTATTGCAATTTTTGGTAAAGGGAGGGAAAAAAGAAACAAAAATCATGGGGTTGGCAGGCATTTGTTTGGAGCTTGTGGGCTGAAGGGCAAAGAAGACTGGAGAGGAAACTGATTGGAGAGGGACATGATTAGAGATTAAAATGATTGGAGAGGAAAATGAGTTTGAGACAATTGGTACTTGGAGTGGTCACAGAAAACTCAGAAAGGGGAGAAAAGCACATCATTTTCCAGAGTCACTTGGTTCTTGGTTTTTAGCTAACAAAACAAAAGCTGCCCTCTTTGCTACCTGCCTCCCTCTCTCTGCCTACACGGCTGCAATCAGAGGAGCTGAGCGGCTGATGAGTTTCTGTAATAGATGGTGATTACTTGCAGGAGAGTGACTCTCTGTTCCTTCATTTTCTGTGTTTTGATTGTTTAAGTTTTTTTTTTTTTTTTTCAGAATTAAGGACGTACAAAGAACTCAACCACCCCAAAATAAAGGATTCTTTGAACCCCTCCTTTCTCTCTCATCCACAACAGATTGCCTCTCCTTTCTATATAAAACTCTCCTGTTTTGTAATACTAATTATGATAATGATAATAATGAGGCCTTATACTTTCATAGTGCTTCATGCTTTTCAAGGCACTTTCACATATTGTATCTCATTTGATTTTCAAAACAACTATATAAAAGCAGGTAATGCAAGGGGAATTATCTTAATAGATGAGGACATGAAGAGGTTAAATTATTTATCCAAGGTCATTTGGCTAATAAATGACAGAATCTACACTATACCCCAGATCTTTGGAATGGGAGTCCAGTTCTCTTTCTACTTGAATATATTCTGCAGCATGATTATTTTGACAGGTGCGCCTGCTTTAAGACAATTCCCTACACATATGAAGCAGATAAGTTAGGGAGAGATGTTTTACTTTGCCAATAGATTAATGTGGTCTACACAAGAATTCACTACAGGGCTCTTTTAATTTTCTCTGCAAGGCAGTACCTCCCACAATGATAAGGGACATATTTGTTGGCAGACAGCTAGAAAAACATTAATTGTTTGTTTACAAACCAGTGGAATCACTGGAAAAACTGACTGGGTTGCTGGTACTTAAAGCTACAGTGACATTGTAGATTTCTTAGAGCAAGTTGACAAAGCACTTTGATTCAGTTGTTTTCCCTACTCTGGCACTCAGCTTTAGTACATTCCACAGGGTAATCATTAAGGGGTACAGAAGAAGTAAAGCCAAACTGTAGCTGTCAGACATCCAAGACAGAACAAAAGCAAACAACCACATGGACTAATACAAGATTCCTTCCAGGTCCTCAAGTTGTTCCATCAGCTCAACTGAGTTGACCTACCTGGCTATGTGGATAGACATCATAAACTCCTATGTGTCTAATAATTGATTTTTAAGTAATAATTACATTCAGTACAAATTAATAGGCATGTTTGCAGAGAATCAGATTTAAGCCTTGTCTATGTAATGTTCAGACAAGAAACCAATTCAGTAAAAGAAAACAACAATGGTAAAGCCCACTTATTTGAAATCAAGTAGATAAAGCAACCAACTGATTGAATTTTTCCACTTTCAAACTGTTGCTTTGACAAGACATAGATGCAACTTTGTAAGACAAGTGGTCTTGTGTGAAGAAAATTGGGCCCACATCCAGGGATCAAGGATTCGAGTTCCACCTCTGCCTCACACAATTTGCTATTTTTATTTGTTTTTTTAATGTGTTTTATGTCTATAAAATAAAGATTAATAATTATTGGCCCTGGTATTAGAAAATAAGCTATGGCATATGAGAAAGGGTATTGGGTTATTTAAAAGTATTCAGATGTTGTTTTTGAATGTGTCCTTGATGTGGGAACACCACTTTTTGATCTCAGATACCATACCATACAACACTTTCCCCCCCTCCCTTTGATGTCGCTTCAATAGCATTTTTACTTTTCTCTTTTGGTCTTTGTAATTCTTCAAGTTGTGAGGACCAGGGTTGTTGCCTCTCTTTGCTGTGGATACTATGAAAAAGATCCATATGTGGTTATTCCCTCAATTATTTTGTGTATTTTTAAACTTTTATCATAGACAAATTTACCCTGGGTTTGAAAAACATCCAGCTCTCTATGCTGACATTATACTTGTTTCAGGTGTCATATAAATAAAATCCAGTTGATTAAAGGACCAATAGAATTCTACTAACTTGGGAGAATGTGACATTTATCAATCCCCATTTTGGCAGTAAGGTAAGGAGCTTCTCTTTCTCTTGCTGTACTGTTCAATATGGTATTCACAAGCCACAAGTAACTATTGAGGACTTGACATGTGGCTAGTCTGAACTGGGCTATAAGAGTAAAATTTTCACTGGATTTAGAAGACAATACAAATCCATGTAAAATATCTCATTACATTTTAAAAATATATTAATTACATGCCAAAATGATAATACATTGGTTATATTGGGTTACAGTCTATTATTAGAGTTAATCTCACCTTTTTTCTTCTTATGTTTTTTAATGTGCATACTAGATAACTTAAAATTACATATGTGGTTTATGTTACTTTCTATTGGATAGTACTGTTTTAGAACAGTTATGTGGAAGTGATGCAGTGCACTTTGAGCAATGGTGTGGTATTTTACTTTATGTATCCCCTCTTTGTTCATTTAGACTGAACATTTGATTGCTAGTTCCTCAAGGGTAGGGGCACACCTTTTTTTTAATGTTATCTCACGGCATCTGACATGATGCTGATGGTATAATAGGTGCTCATGAAAGTTTTGTTAATGAATCAACTAGTGAAAGACAGTTGAGTTTTACCAGGGGTTCTGTTCTGACTGATTGTGTTGTAATTCATGATCTTTATTGAGAGGCTGCTAATATGTCCTGGCCCTGTGCTAGAGATGGCATATAGTTTCAGGCTTTAAAGAGATTAGAGTCAAGTCAGAGAGTGATATCATACTGAACAAGAAAGATTATGAACATATTGCACAAAAAACACTAGAAATATGGTAGTAAGTCAGATGAGACAGATCAGTGGATTAAGGCTTTCTAGAGATCCAATACTGAAGCTGTGTCTTTAAGAAGGAAGAATAGGATTTTTCTGTATCACAAGTAAGAAACTGGTAACCACTTTTGTTTGACCTTTATGGTTACAAAAATTAATAGCCAGATTTTTGACATTGTGAGATTAAATATAAAATTCTGGATTTCTGGGTATTTTTTAAAAGGTTGGACAGTCTATCAACCTTAGGTATCATTGTGACAATTTGTTGGAACTCTACGTAGTAGGTGCCCTTTTTGAAGTTTGACACAGTTCCCATCACTCTCTAATGTCATACTCAGTCCATTTCATCAATTTATATTACCATCTGGCCCCTATAGGCATCCTAGGTAGAGGAGACAGCATAAACAAAACTTTGAAAAGAGATGTATGAAGGAGAGTTTTGTAAAATATAGCTAGTAATGGGAGAATGTGCCTTTCTGTATCCAGTCTATGACCAAAATAAAGACCTTAGTCTTTGCAAATTCTAGTATGGTGTTGGCAGGTGTAGGGAGAGGATACAAACACCTCATATTGTCCCCATATGCTATTTACTTTTGCTACACTCTTGTATCAGATCTGATAATTATCTTTGTGACCAAAATGATTATTTGCCTAAATGTGGCACTGAAAGGTGTAATTTAACTAGTTGGCTAGGTGAGAATATATTTACAGGGCAATAGCTCAGACAGTTGGAATCAAATGAAAAGGTCAGGTATTTGATTTAATTTTAATTACAATCATAAATCTTACTTGTTTAAATCATCAGATGTTGTAAGGTTGATATCATGTTCCTGGAAATATATTGTTGAATGCCAGAATCATCATTTTGACTAAAAGCCACATTCCACATTCATGTCATAAAAAATATATTGATAATAGTATCTATTTTTGAAGCTACCAGAGAACCCTGAGTTGGTATAGGACAAACCCTTCTCTTCAAATGCTAGCTGTTATTCATATACCTGTTATCCTCTGATATTATTGAAATAATAATTCTAAAAATTATTCACTTATTTTTTAAAGTATTCATATATTTATTTTTCAGCCTGTACTGATTCTTGGAGTAACAGGTTACCATCTGGTGTATAAAATAGAAATATTTTTTTTTTCACTTAAGTTTCTGTCTTTCAAGCTTTAAGAGGCTACCTCTGACCCCTTATTCTAAGATACTGGAATTTGGCAACCAGAACAAATCTTGCATCAGTTGGAGAGATGAACTGTTTCTTCTCAGCAGGAAGAGTTAAGCAGGGGGTAAAAGGGAAACTACACTGCCTTTCTTTCTCTCCTAAGTGAGGCCTTCCCAGTGTGGTTTCCTTTTTTTGTTTGAAGGTACTCCCAAAAGCATCAAACATTCTCAACTTCAATAGTAACTACAAAGAAAGTCCAAAACAGGACAGAATGGGTTTTTAAATTGTCTACTACATTGGGTTTTCAAAGTGAATGCTTTCTTCCATTGGGTAAATTATTGACAGGGTCCTAAAACACCAAAATTGGCATAGTATATATTTGCTCAGTGTAGCTAAATGCTTTGACTTAAATTTGTGGCAGTAAACCTCTGGATCGTGCCTTGTACTTAATTTAATTTGCTTTACATATAAACTTGAGGTATTGGGGAATTGGTAATTCTTCTCTTTCAAAAACTGCAGACAAGATAACCATATAGTTTTTGAAGGTCAAATGTAGTGGGCTGATGGTTTTATACATGTATCGATACCTCCAATATTTTGAAGTAAATCTCAGGTACCTAAGGCAGTCTCTTTGTTTTCCATCTGCAAAATGAGGGGTTGAACTAAATTCTTTATTTTGGTTGCTCATTAAAATCTCCAGATGAGCCCTAGCTGGTTTGGCTCAGTGGATACAACGCCAGCCTGAGTACTGAAGGGTCCTGGATTCAATTCCGGTCAAGAGCACATGTCCGGGTTGCAGGCTTGATCCCCAGTGGGGAGCAGGCAGGAGGCAGCCGGTTGATTCTCTCTCATCATTGATGTTTCTATCTCTCTGTCCCTCTCCCTCCCTCTCTGAAATCAATAAAAATATATTTTAAAAATATCCAGATGAAACAAAAAAATACCTATGCCCAGGCTAATAACTTTGAATCATTTGATATGGGATTGGCCTAGGCATTGGTAGTTTATTTCCCTTATATGTGCAGCCAGGGTTGAGAATTGCTAGACAAATAGATCTCTAAGGCCTCTTCTGGCTCGTATATGCTATGATTCTCTGATTCTATGGAAGAATTTATTGTTGAATTACGGTATGTTTTATTGGGTGGAGTTAGAAGGTTATAGTGTAGAATTGAGAAGGGAAAAAATAAACATCTGTATGTAAATGGCTTTTATTTTATTTTTTAATGTATTTTGTTGATTTTTTTACAGAGAGGAAGGGAGAGGGATAGAGAGTTAGAAACATCACTGAGAGAGAAACAATGATCAGCTGCCTCTTGCACATCCCCTACTGGGGATGTGCCCACAACCAAAGTACATGCCCTTAACCGGAATTGAACCTGCAACCCTTGAGTCTACAAGTCTGTCCACTGAGCCAAACTGGTTAGGGCTGGCTTTTAATAATATGTCACATATTTCCTTATTTGGGAAGGAGGCAGAAAGTTCAATTAGTTCCCGTAATGACTGTTGGTCAGTCAGATGAGTATTTCTAAACTATACAGGCCAAAGGGGGCCTTCATCTGCCCAAAGGAGTGTGTTAGTAAGAATAATACCACACAATGAACTCAATATTAAGCTGATGATGGGGTGCAAAGAAAGACAACTGGAACGAGAAAACTGCCTAGCTAGGGCTGAGGAAGGCTCTGGGAGAGAGCCTAAGTTAATTTAATCAACAGAGTAAACAATGAGGTCCAATGTTCATTCTGAAATTGTCCCCTATTAGGAGTGTTTTAAAGATTTATTATCTAGTTTTTGTTTAAAATAAATCAAAATTTCATGAGAATTACTATTGGAAAATCTGGAAGTTCCAGAAAATGTGCCTAGAGTAATAGACACCTAATAGGAAAAGATAGACTTCTCTAAGGATATTCCATAACATTGTACTACACTTACACAAATTCATACTTTGATTTTATACACAGATGCATATCCTTCATAACTGCACCGAAAAATCAACCTTTATTTCATATACTCTTGGAGATGTGAAAGGAAAGCAGATGAGCAGACCTCTTGAGATAAAGAATTGTGAATGGCAGATGCAGTGGGAGCATGATGTGATCCTGCTCCAGTAGCCACAATTTAGGGTAGAGGGTTGAGATGGACATTAGTACCACCCTGCCACACAGAGAGAACCCATTGAAAGCATCATCCTTCTCCATTCTCTGACTCCATCTGTCTCTCAAGCCCTTTGTTTTCTTCTTTCTCATTTCACTTTCTCTCCCTTCACACCTTTCATGTTCAGCTCCCTTTCCAAGAGCCTTTTTTCCTATCTTCCCACCTTCCCCTATACTCTTTATAGCTCTCTCTTCTCCCCTCTCCTTCCACCAAACATCATCTCTCTCTCTCTCTCTCTCTCTCTCTATCAAGTCATTAAATCTGTAAAAGACCTAATAAATCATCTAAGTCATCCAGCTGTATCAGTGAGGAAACTGAGGCTTAGACCATTTAAGTTGCTGCCCTAAGGTCACCCCTAAATTTGAGGCAGAGTCAGATCTAGGACCTCGTTCTCTTGACTCTTAGTTAATATACCATGGCCTCGGTTCAAAACTAATGGAGTTTAAATTACTTCTAAAAACTTTAGTGGATAGATTTTGATGTTTCTTTCTCTTAATTAAAAAGTGAATGATGAGTGAAGTATTTTATCATTCTTTCTCTTAAAAGGAAAAAGAACACACCTCAAAACAAATAGTGCATGTGTGGTAAAGATAAAACCTGCCCACTTCCTCCCTTTTTCTCATTATTTGTGAAGTAGGACACACACAGACTCAATAAAAATTTTCTTATAAAATTTGTGAGAATTATTTAAATCTTAAAACAAATACACACAAATCCCCTAAGAGAAAGACCAAGGAAGTAGAGCAACAAAGTGAGAAATGGAAGAATGAAAGAACTTGGTTCTGATCCTATCTAGCTTTCTGACCTTGGGCAAGTTGTTTAATCTCTTTGGGATTCAGTTTCTTTATTATCATATGAAGGGTTTAGCCTAGGGATACCTAAGACCCTTACCAGCTCTCAAATTTAATGAATTGGCAGGAGAAAAAAAAGCTCTGCTTACCTACCCGTAAAGGCTAATAAGCCAGAGTGAAGGCTAAACCACGCCTATAATAGGATTGACTTCAGGAAGCAGGTATCTGGTACTGGGTATAGGCAGTCAGGGCTATCAGTACTGATGTTCACATTGTGCCTTACACAAGGGCACCATATCACAGATGGTATTATTCATGTTGTAGAAATATACTAACTTCTATGAGAAGGGTGCAGGTGTGGGTAGATTCTGGCCTTCTAGCCTAGAAGGCCATGTGCATACATAGTCATTGGTAAACATATGTGCACTTGGCTATGTGCTATCTTGACTATACCCCAGGAGTTTCTTGAGGTTACTCCTTTCTCCTGCCTAATATTCTTGGAGATACAATTTTAGCTTCTCAACCCCACCTCTACAGCCTGACTCCAAATTTGACAAAGAGGCCTCACCTGGCAGGCAGGGCTTGGTGGTATACAAAGTATTCATGCCACATACATTCATGGAAAGTATTCCCTGGTGTTGGAAGATGTATGAATAAATGAGAGTGTGGTATATCCATGTATGTTTACAGTTGTGACTGCTGCCCAACATCACAGGGCTGCCTGTAAAAATAACTATATTTTATTTTTACTTGAGGGAAAGCACCCTTTTCTAATTAGCACAAAGGTGCCATGATGGCTAGGAATGGCCATGAGTCGAGTAATATAGTTGAGTTGCAAAGATGTGATGACCCATGTCCCACATGGTTCAGGGTTCAGGCTCTGAAGAAGAGCCATGTGTAAATGACAGAGATAAGACAAGAAATAATAATTTGGAAATTAGGGTGCCAAGCGGGAGCCCTATGCAAGAGGAAGGACTCCACTTGTACTCAGGCCTTGACATTCTTTTATTCAGTTTGGGATATAGCCCTTAGGAAGGCAATTCCAGTAACAGACAGACTATCTTATCAGTAAGAATTTACATAACTATCTGGTCAGGAATTTGCTTCAGCTACCATTATCTCAACTTAACAGTGGGTGCATAGCTGTGACCTTTGCCAGGGCTCAAGGTTCACCAGTGTTCTGGGCTCCCTATCCACACCTCTCTGCTAAAGAAGACAATGGGCAGCTCCCAACACAAAGGCTCTAGGAAGACTTTATTGCCCTATTGCTCACTGGCATATCCTACACATTGACTGATTTTGTGAATTCTCATTTAAGTTTAAGCTTTGACCCCTCTAAAGGCTAAAGTCCTCAGAAGGCTAAAACTTCAAGCTCATGACTTCTATTGTTGCATAAGACTCAAAGAAATACCAAGCATGCTTCCTAGAGAAAGGGAAGGACCCCACTTAATAACACTAGTGGACTCCAGGAATAATTTCCAAATCAGAGTGAAGAAACACACAGAGGGCTTCAATTTTTATAACCTTCTGGGGTCTTTGTCTTGCAGATATGGTTCCACCCTCCTTTCGTGGGCTTACAGGAAGGCTCCCAGGTGTTGGGGGTCCCCAGGCCATATCCAATAATCTGTCCTGGGGCCAGCGATAATGACCTCCCCCCCCCCCACAGGGCAGTGCATCATTCACAGTTTTTATGGCCTGACATGCCTTGAAGACCAGTTTCCTCTTATCCCACAAGCTTCTTTTAGACTTGTGGAGCAACGACCATAGGATGTTATGGTGAACAGGGGTAACGACTGTTCTTAGCTACTTCCTGCTAGAAAGGGACTATGACCAAGTGTAAGGGTGGAAGGGTGGTGCGAGAGTGAAGACCTGCCAATAGGGATGCAGAAGAAATGTCCTGCCTAGGACCTTCCCTCGACAATCAACAGGGGCCACACACGTTACCCCACCCACTACTTCCTGCCCCTTCGTGCTGCTGTGCCGGTGGGCGAGCGGGAAGTCCGAGTTAACTCGACTAATAAAGGCTCTCATGTTTTTGCAGCGGTTTTGGGGCTCACTCGTGGTCTTTGGGGATCATGACATCTGGGTACAACATTTGGGGGCTCGTCCGGGATCCCCAAGACCTCCGAGGGACCCCTGAGCCAGAGAGCCTGATTGACCGTGGTATGCATCTTGTCTGTCTTGTCTTTTTGTGTGAGCTCATTTCTGGAATGGTTGTACCTGAAAGAATCTAGGCAGACGTGCCAGTGAATAGATTACAGGCAGGAAGCTGGGAGACGTTCCATGCTTCCCAGGAGGGAGGGGAGGTTCCCCTCCACGAATTTGGAGAGATTGGACATGCCTCTTCATGAATTAAGATCATAGGGACGGAAATTTCCCTCCAGGATTTCAGACAGGAGAGAAGGGTTTGCCTCTCTAGGGTCTGAAACGAGATGGGTTGCTCCCGCTTTCGGTTTTGCCTCCACGGAGTTGGAAGGTTGTTTGTCTGTTTCAGTGTTTTATTCTGTTCTAGAGAATTGGGTACTGTTTCATTTATCTGCTCAGCTCTACTGAGAGAGTTAACTGCTCTGTTTGCTGTGGCAGGGTGCCAGCAGCTGTTTTTCTCCCCACAGGTCACAACCTCCAAAAAGGAGGCTACTGAATGGTTTACTGAATGGTTTTCTGAAACTCCGCTGTTTTTATGTAAACGAAGTACTCCCCGGTGTAAAAGTGTTTCTCTGTTTGTTCCTTTCAACTGGGTCCCTCCCTGCAACGTAGTAACAGCTTAAGTTTTGGAATTGCTCAAACCTTACTGCCTTGAGTCAGGTTCTCTGTAAAATATGGTAAGCTTTACCAACAAAGGGCTGGTTAATTGCTGGAAAATGGCCAGAGGGGTGCCTCAGGCCTAGGTCATAGAAATCCAGCTGAAGGCTCAGGCAGGAATGTGATTAATTTGCATTTTAAATTCCTCAGGCTTCCAGCAAAAACTGCTTCTTGAAAGATAAAAATCTTGATCTAGATTTACGGTATAAAAGTTTAAAATATTCTCTCTGAATGTATATTGTCTGAGTTCTGTCTCGTGAAGTCATGTAATATAAACAAGTTAAAGGGGTTTGTTCGGGCAGCTGAATGGCCCGGGGCAATGCACGTGGTCCTCATGGAGGCCACCATTTTAGAATGGCCCCTGGCAATGCACGTGGTCTTCATGGAAGCCGCCATCTTGAAACAGTGGTGCTGCCCCCTCCCTCTGAATTAGACAATCACAAAAGGAAATGTTGCTTACTGAACTAAAATGGGATATTTTTAATTTGTATGCTCTTAGTTTTTATTACAGAAGGTTTATTATACTTTGTTGCATGTATATTTTCTTGACAGTAAGAGTGTACTTAAAGTGTGTTGATAAATGTATGCACCAAGGTTTTAATGGGAAATGTTATCTGTCTTTATTGTTTAAATATGCATCTTTGTTGCTTGCTTAATATTGTTTACCTAGTGAATTTCTGTTTGGGTATGAATGTGTTGCTAATCTAAGAAATTCTGGCTGTTTAAGGTTTCTAAAAGTGAAAAATTTTATACAAGTTGCTGGACATATGATAGAAAGAATAAAAGTAAAGACAGTGGAAATTAAGGTTAAAAATAAGAAGCTAAGCTAGTAAATGGGAAATTACTAAATTTGGCTGGTCTGAGTGAAGTGGTGTCTTACAACTAATTGATCACAGCCAATCTAGTCCTGTGCTAGAATACTCTTTAAGAAAATTGGACAAACTGTGTTTGTGGCTAGAAAGAAGAACTGGCCACAATGCACAGCTCTGACAATGGCTTGCAGAAAAACTTAAATGATGTTTGTATAGCCTTACCATGTGTCATGTGTAGTAGTAGAAGATTTAGCTGTTAGAAGCAGCCACAGTGTAAGTATAAGTAATCTTGATTTTCTTGCAGATTTGAATTCAGTTGTCAAAAGGGCAGGTGCCCAACTGGGCAAAGAATACCATCAGGTCTTTGTGTCTATTGAGAGACCATTGTATACTGTCTTGCAGGCCCGTGTGACCATGCCCATGTCAGGGGTGGCACAAACCTCAACTGTAGGAACAATTAAGCCTAAGAGTTCTAACTGATTAAAAAGTATGAAAAGTGTGGCTTTGGTGTATAAAGAAAAATGTTAAAAGTTAAATGAATGATAGGACAGTAAGCTGGGACAAGTAGAAGAGGGAAACTGAGCAGAAATTTTGTCTTCCCTAAACCAAGGACACTTGGGAGAGGCCTGGTCGCTGATCTGCCATGAGAACTGCCAGATGGCTCAGCACAGCTTCCCCTGGGTGGAGAGACCTCCCTGATGGCCCTGTCCCTGGCAGTGCTGGGGGGAAGGAAGAGTGGAGATTTTAAAGTCAGTGTCATTTCTACAACAGTGTATCATAGTAATTGATTATAGGTGATTTGAAATGCTGCTTAATCCTATTTTAGAAAACGCACTTTTATATTTGTAAAGAAAGAATTCTCGCTGTCCTCGGGGCCTGGCTAAGAACCACGCCCCAGTGCTAATCAAGGTAAAGCCTGGAGCAGTCTGTTCTTCATCAGACAGGGCTCCAAGAGACTTGACCCTGTTGTATACAGTTAGAGTGCTGGATATTGAATGCATGAGTCATCCAATCAATGCTGGGGCCCCCGCCAGTAGGTGAGGGGATCCCAAGGTGGTTGCTGGTCATGGAGGCCACAGGGGCATAGGTTCTCCTGCCCCATGGCTGCTTTTCCATGCCCAGCTCAGAGTGGGACCCAGGCAACACAGCTTAGATCGGGACAGAGAGCTGTTGCAGGGTATGGAAACTTCACAGAGGCAAAGGGCAACTGGGCTGAAGATGAAGCAGCCTGGAAGACTGCCCTGGAAACCAGTGGGGCCTCTACAGATTAAAGGAACTAATTCTACTCAAGTTCTTGCAGGCTTTGTAGCCTCCCCAGAGGGAAGTCCAGAAGCCCAGGGGTGGCAGTGGCGACTGTGGCGAGAGTCGGTGCTCCAAGGCTGCATACAGCGCCCCCTACCCCTGGAACAGCGGGAACGGCACGAACTGCAGCGATGCCTGGACAGAGGCAGTGGAGGCAGCAGCGTGTTCCAGCTACAGGCGGCCGACACCCCAGAGGGCGATAAGCAGTGGCAACTCATCGTAAAGGGAGCGCTGGACCACGAGCAGAGCGACTTGTAGAAGCTGACCCTGTGGGTGCGCGACGGCGGCGACCCATCGACAACAGCCCCTGCTTCAAGAAGAGCGTGTACAAGGCCAACCTGGTGGAGAACAACATCCCGGGCACCCCCATCCTGACCTGGACGTGGGGGTTAATGTGCTGCGCCACCACCAAATCGGTGTGGTGGCTGCTGCGCCTGGACAAGGCGTCGGGCTGGCTCAGCGTCCTGACCGCTAGGAAGTGAGCCAGCTGCACTTCACCGTCATGGCCCGTGACCGTGAGCAGCCCCGCCAAGAACCAGGAGGAGAATGGCATGGTCACCTGCACAGTGGTGGGGGACATGCCCTTCGAGCCAGAACTGGCCAGCAACTGGCCAGACGGTGGTGGAAGTTTCCAGGATGGCCACCGTGCTGGCCACCGACAACGACAACGGCAAGAACACAGAGGTCGCCTACTCACTGGTGCCCTCGGTGACAGGGGTGTTTGCCATCGACTACACGATGCTGGACTGCGAGCAGATGGACAGGTACGAGTTCAAGGTACATGCCAGGGACAAAGGCCTCCCTGTGCTGCAGGGCAGCACTGCAGTAATCATGCAGGTAGCCGACAAGAATGTGATGCAGGACTGGATGCCACTGCTCCCGAGCGAGGACAGCCCAGACAGGACTGTGTGTGCCCACCTCTGGGGCCGCCCTCACAGATGGCAGGAACCTGCAGACAAACTTGGCTGCGGTCAGAGAGGAGCTGGGATGTCATGTTGGACAGGCTCACTGTCCTGGAACTGCTCTTCACATTCATTGAGTCGCCGCAGCAGACCTGGGCGCCCGGCAGCAGGTTGCTGATGCAGCATCAACACCAGCCAGCCCGTGCCCTGTCCGGAGACCTGCGGAGGAGGCTGTCATCTGGGACATCTTCATCCAGTAAGCGGATGAAGCAGAGACGACTGCGTGGCTGTCCTGCAGCAGGGCCGGATTCTCAGCCTGCTGGAGTTGGAGTTGGACAGCCTGCAGGATGCAGCTTGCACCGTGGCCCTGATGAAGACCTGCGTCCCACAGGCATATCCTCTCTAGGGAAAACCGAGCCAGCTTCCAGAGGCTCCTCCAGGCGCTGGAGCAGAACCGGCGCCGCCTCTGCCTCCTCCTGTGCCTGGTGGGTTGTGAGGTCACAGATGCCACCTTGGAAGAGGTGTTTCTGATGCTTCTGCGAGATCCCAGAGAGCAGTCGGATGTGGCCCCAAGGATGGGGTTGGAGGCGCAGAGCCGAGGCCTCTGGCATCCATTCTATCTTACATGATGGTGCCTTTGCCAGCACCCTCATGCAGGCGGTTGCCTGCACCTGCGAAGCAGCCCCATCCCAAATGCCTGGGCCCCCTCCCCAGCTGACCTCCGGGGCCACATAGAAGTGCCTTTTGGTGCCCGGGGAGAGCCCCGGGCTGGGGGATGGTCTTTTGGAGGGCGAGGCCAGGATTCCATTGCGACCTCAGACCTGTCAAAGCTAGAGGACATCTCTGCCCGGACCACCACACGAGCCATACTAAAAACTTCCTTCAGTTTCTTCCAGCCAACTTTATAATCCAGATTTGCTACAAATACTGTGCTTCCAAGTCTTCCAGCCTGTAATGCATGGATAATCTCATTTGGGATGTTAGGATTATTTAGGATACTGGGTGAGATATTAATCATTCCTGGGCCACCTGGTCCCATACCCATCCCACCAGTCGTAGCCATCACCTTTTGCATTGCTCTCCTGGCATGTTCACCATCAGGATCTTCTTTGACTTTCAGTGGTCTTCCACTCAGACTATGCTTGTTTAGAACTTCAGCAGCTTTTTTCATGCTCTCTTCCATCTTGAATTCAACAACGGCACATCTCTTTGACTTTCCTTCAGCGTCCATTAAGAGCTCTATGTATGTTACCTCACCAACTTTTTCTTTAACCAGGTCTTTAAGTGACTGATTTCACATCAAAAGGTATATTTGTAATGAAGGCTCTGTATCTTTTGGTTGGATTGGCATATGGCTCAAAGCGATTGCCCCCTCTTTTTATGTTTTTCTCCTTTCTCTTCTCATTCTGAGTAGGTCGTTCTCCTTCATCTTTCGGACCCAGAACCCCGTTGCCGCTTGGTGTGCCGGGCGCACCGCTCTCCCCCTCCATTTTGGGCTCCATCGCCGCCACCTCGGCCAGTACCTGGCAGGAGTGTGGGGGGCCCTGCTATGGAGGGCACCTTAGGCCCTCTTCCTCGTATGCGGGGCACAGAGAAGGGAGCTCTGCCTCATGCACCAAGGAACATGTTATGACCAAATGCACAAAGGAATTTTGGGAAAAAGGTGAATGAACAGAATGCTCCCCTCAGGACTTTGAGGGAAAGGAGTACCCAGGAGAGTCAATGATTTGACTCATGTACATAAAACCAAGGGGGGAATGTAAGGGTGGAAGGGTGGTGCGAGAGTGCAGACCTGCCAATAGGGATGCAGAGGAAAGGCCCTGCCCAGGACCTTCCCTCGACCAATCAACAGGGGCCACACACATTACCCCACCTACTACTTCCTGCCCCTTCGTGCTGGTGGGTGAGTGGGAAGTCCGAGTTAACTCGACTAATAAAGGCCCTCATGTTTTTGCAGCGGTTTTGGGGCTCACTCGTGGTCTTTGGGGATCACGACATCTGGGTACAACACAAGGGGTTCTTCCTCTCAGAGGGGTTTGTAGGGAGTTATTCTGGTTTCAGACAGGCAGAGGTAAGCAGTGGTCCCACACACATAGGATGTTTCTGCAGGGGGAACCAGGTGTAGGTGGTGTTTTCAGCCTTGGAGGTAGAGTTGCATAGTTCATCTGGGAGGTGACCTGTTGGATGTTGACCCTACGCACTACTGAAACCAATGGGAGCAACATTAGTTAGCTGCACATTGGCCATTACAGTTCCTATTATTATTCTTTTTTTTCTGTCCAATACAATTCCCCGCCATGTGAATTAGGTAGTAGAATCGTAACATGCCACAGGTTGACAAGTATAGCTAACAAAAATCTGGCTTGATTGGGTTTTCTCATGGACTATCCAGTCTAGCATATTTGGGTAGCAAGTTTCTAAGCAAGGAGCAAAGGATGGCATGACAAGGTGTAATACAACAATTTATGATAAGGCCTTTGTTTCCTTGCTGTGTGTGGAGCAGTAATTTTATGGTGCTTCTGTGTCTCAGCAAGAGCAGATGAGCTTCCTGGTACTAGTCTCAGATTCTGCTGGCGCTCATAAAAAAAAACCAAAATAAAAATTATTAGATAAAACCAGTTATTATCCAGAAATACTAGAGTATGTTATGTTAGGAGGAGATAGGAAAGAAAGATTAGTGTTATGAAGAATTCAGCAGGGTGTTATTTGAATTCCTTGGAGCAGGTTGCTTGGCCAGATCTGCTGTCTTCTTGAGAGTGATCCATAGGGGGTGTTTCTGGTCAGAGGTCACCTTCCATTCACACTGGATGTTATTCAGCTGCTGGGCTGCCTTCACCCGGAGTGGTGGATCCAGGTGTTCAGTCCTGCAACCTTGAGAGCTGTGGGGGTGGTTAATATGACTCAATAGGGGTCCTTCCAGGTAGACTTAGGGGCTCCTTTTTCCAATCCTTTACCCAAACCTG
>PVJC01035503.1:0-18224 GCA_004026665.1 Murina feae
GAAGCCCACCAAGCAGGCCACTGACCCCCTGCTGCCTCTTTCCCACTCCCCGATGCCCCTCCAAGGGCCTGGACAGCTGCCAAGCAGGCCGCCGACCCCCTGCCACCTCTTACCCGCTCCCCGATGCCCCACAAAGGGCCTGGGAAGCCCACCAAGCAGGCCGCCGAACCCCTGCCACCTCTTAGCCGCTCCCCGGCCCGCCACCTTGCTTTCGCACTTCCTGGTGCCCTGGTGCCCTGGTGCCACTTCCAACTACCAGCCTAGGCAGGCAGTTGGAACAGAACCCTTTGGTTTGGTCTAGTTCCGTGGCTGTTGGCCTCCATCTTGGCTGGGTTAATTTGCATACAGCCACTCTGATTGGCTGTTGGCCTCCATCTTGGCTGGGTTAATTTGCATACAGCCGCTCTGATTGGCTGGTGGTAACGGTCACATTTGCATGTTTCGCTTTTATTATAGAAGATGAGGGTACTGAGAATTTTAAAAATATATTTTTTTATTGATTTCAGAAAGGAAGGGGGAGGGAGAGAGAAATAGAAACATCAATGATGAGAGAGAATCATTGATTGCCTGCCTCCTATATGCCCCCTACTGGGGATGGAGCCTGCAACTTGGGTATGTGCCCTGAATGGGAATTGAACCCTGATCTCTTGATTTATAGGTTGACCCTCAACCACTGAACACACTGGTCTGGTGATACTGAGAATTAATTTTATTTTATTTTTTAGTTTTCAATACATCTGGCCTACACTATTATATTAGTTTCACATATATAGCACAGTGATTGAATATTATATAGCTTACAATGTGATCACCCTGATAAATCTAGTACCCATCTGACACCATATATAGTTATTATAATATTGCTGGCTATATTCTCTATGCTGTGCTTTATATCCCTGTGATTATTCTGTAATTACAAATTTGTACTTCTTCATCCCTTCACTTTTTCACTCATCTCCCAACACCTTTCCTCCCTACATCTTTTAAAATCCTAGTCCCCTAAACTCCTTCCCTCTGGCAATCACCAGTTCTCTCTCGGTGTCTATGATTCTGATACTGAGAATCTTAATAAAAATACAGTAAACTTAAAAGCTTTAGCCATGTTTTTATCTTTAATCAGTCAGTTGATTTCATTTAAATAGCATTTTATTTCACTCCCCAGAAACTGGCTTTGACCTTTAAACAATCCTTGCTGGGGGCTAAGAACATTTCTCATTCTGTACCAATGTTATAATATACAGACACAGTGATGACTATTACCCAGTCACTTTAGGTCTAAAAGAATTTCTTAAAGTAATTGGAGACACATTTTTAGGAACAAATACTGTAATACTCCCTTTATTGGGCTGGTTAAATTTTTAAGAACTTGACTCACTGAAGTTATTAAGGATGTTTTTGAAATATTGCTCCAACCTTTGATAATGTAGGTTTTATGTCTTCCCAATTAAGAGGCTTCATGATAAGTCAGCTCTATTCTCTTATCTGGCTTTTCTCCCCTTTCCACATATTAAAAGACAAGGCTATAAAAAATCTCATCTTATTGTGCTATATCTGGTTTCAATGAATGTGGAGATCTACTTTCTCTGAATCTCCAGGCTAAGCCTATTCTGAATATAGTTTTCAAATCTTTTTTCCAATTCTCCTTTCCCTAACCCACAAATTCTGCTCTCTACTCTACCCTTCAATCAGTCTCTGAAACTTAAATTATTTTAGGCAGTAACACCTCTCCCAGTATTTTGCACTAGTGGGGACTTTGTAATATTCTTAATTCTTACGCACAGATTATATGTGACCTCTGCATTTAGGAAGCTTACATTCATCGATAGACAGCATCTTGGCTACATAGACCTATTGAAAGTGACTCCTTGGAATTTTCTAATGTCACCCACTCTCCTAGTGATAAATAAGGATGTGTCTTTTAGCCGTTCTAGTGTAGTCATTATGTGGGCTCTGGAGCCTCTGGAATAGGACTGGTTTTTCTTTAAATCCAAATTATCTACTTCCTAGTTGTGTGACTTTGGGCAAGTTATCTAATTTCTTTGAGCCTCACTTTCTTCTTTGGTAAAGAATGATGAGAGTGCCTACCTGATGGGTCATTGTGTGGAGGATATTAGATAATAAATGTAAAGTAGCACAATGTTTGGCACAAAATAAACACTCCATAAATGTAAGATACTGTTATAAAGATGGTATTTATGAAATCCCTAATCATACTAGCTTTTGACCAGGGGACTGAGAAATACAAGATATTTGCCATGTTAAATAGATAAAAATATTATTTCCCTTTCTTCTTCCTTCTTGGGTTCAGACAAGTTTAAGGGATAATTGCATATTGCTTCATAGCAGTCATCATTACATAATTTTAGAATAGGGAGGGAGTAGCAGGGATCATCTCTGGAAACAGCCCAGTGTTCTGGGACTGAAGGGGGCCAAGTCTAGGTGCCAGAACCTAGGCCTCGGGGCTTGATTTGGGACTTACAAAGTTTTATTTCCAAAGTGACAAGAAATGCAAGTTATATATTTATTGAGTGCCAAAAAATAAAATCAAAGAAGCCAAGGCCATGATTTTTAGTACAAAGAATGAGAGTAGGAACAGAAACAGGAGATGAAAGCAAAGGCTCAGAAGCAGGGCAGGATTTGTTTGGAGTAGGGGAGCAGGAGAGCAGGAACAAGAATGGAGGGAAGGTGAGAGAGCAGAGTTGAATACTGAAATAGGGCCAGAGTACCCATGGCATATTTTATGAACTTATGGTCACATAGTCCATGAATTAGCAATGCATGCGTTTGTGACTTGTTCTACATATTGATGGCTGGTTTGCACAACATTTACTTACTTTTGCCACAACTCTACCCCTGCAAAGACACCTGGTCTTCCTCAAAGTCTTAAGAAAGATTTCATTTTCAGAAGGGTGCATGAAGATAATTGAAGGGCAGGTATGTCTTTTTTCAATGACAATGTAACTCTCATAGGTTAGGGATGTCCTCCAACTTCCTAGTTTCTATTAATGTCCTAAACTGGACCTATAATTTATAAATTATTTCCATGTATATTTTATTCTTTTGAGGGGATCAAATTCTTTGAGTTATTAATTATGGTGCAGAGTAGTTCTTCCTTTCACTTCTTCTCTCACCCCTTTTTTGAATGTGATTGGCTGTTTTTCTTTTTGCTGTTGGTTGGGTAAGGGGAGACATTTCTAGTATTACCAGGAAGAAATGATCCAGTTATTATTTCCTCTATCTCTGCCTTTCATGATTTTCTGAGCTCTCATCATTCCCCTTCTCAGTCTTTATCTTTCCAGTTTGAAAAATTCTCCTTATATGATGTATTTGGCATCTACCCATTCTATTGATCAATCCACAATCAACCCGGTAATGCATTTAAATTTCTATTATGTGCTCAAAATGGCATTAGCACTGGTGGGGAAATAATAGAAGGAAAACACTGTCTCAGTGTACAGAAAACCTAAGCTTTTGTTGGAGATGGAAAAAGTTAGAGAGGTGTTATAAATATTGTATAATGAACAGCAGACACTGCAAGTCTTGTATGTCAGTGATGTCATATATTAGTGTGCTTTAGAATCATCTGAGATTCCTGTCAAACACACAAATTCCTGAATTCCAGAGAACCTGATTCTACAGGTCATGGGTGGTGCCTAGAAATCTTCATTTAACCAGATTCTTAGGTTATTATGCTGGGAGGGGGTGTCTCTAAACCATACTTTGGGAAGCAGTAGGATAAAAATATCTGTGAAAATGGGGAGACACATAAGAGCTGCAGGTGATCAGAGAATGTGTCACCAGAGCCTGGAAGGTGGGATGAATTTGGAGAAGAGGTGGTGGGAGGAGATTCAGAAAAGAGGTATGAGAGATGTGGATGAGAATGGGGTAAGTTACAGAGATTGGCTTGTTATTCACCAAATTTTTTACCTTTTCTTCCTGGGCACAGACTACAGTTTCTAGCCTCCACAGAGTGAAGTGTGGCCATTTGACTAAGTTCTGGCCAATGGAATGTGGGTAGAAGTTGTGTATCAAATTTAGTCCTGGCCCATAAATCCTCATACAATATTTCATTATTTCTCATCTCCCATCTACTGGCTAGACGTTGATGTTCTAGATGACCTTGGAATCAATGTGATGAAGCTGGCAGATCCTCTACCAGCATGAGTGCCCAAATAATTGTGACTCTTCCTCACCCAAAAGGAACATCCATTTTAGAATTTGCTTAAGTAAAACTTTTAGTGTTAAGCTACTGAGATTCAGGGTTTATCTGTTAGAGCTTTAGTATAATATTAACATTGAGGGACTCAGATAAGGCAGATAATTTCTGGGGTTAATCATCATTGTACTCCTTAGGATTTTTTCAGGCTCCCCATTATCCAGAATTAATGCATGAACACTAGACCTATATGCAATCTTCCAGGTAAATTGTCTCATGAATCCTATCAACATTTTCAAGATGCTTTTTGTATATCTCTATGTTATCTTTTATAATCAAGGACTCCTAACTGGACATTCCTTTAGCCCTAAATCCCTTTGACAAGAATGAAAGGGTCTGAAAACAAACGTTTCACTACAATAGAGAAGTTAGATTTTTTAGACTCTTTAAAGCCTTCTTGGATCAAGCAAAGGTAGCTGAAAGCATATTAGCATGCATTGGAAAGGACTTACTTCTTCCACCCACATCCTGCCTCTCCTCTGCTCCACACCTGCCTAACAGCTCAGCTCCTGGGAAGTAGGTTGACTGACTGCAATTAAATTTAAGCACCTCCTCAAGCACTTGGTTAAAAAAAAACACACAAAAAAACTTTGGCATAATTATGTTTCTGCTCCTACTACATAGAAAGGAGCTGAAAAGATAGTAATTGACTTATAAATTTGTGAAGGTCTTATCATTAGAATTCCCATAATTAGTTGGTTACTTAGCTGTTCCTCCTAAAAGGTGTCATGTATATTTTCCACAGAATTTGTAACTTTTATATTTATTAATTATTTTTCAGTAGAAAACACTGACCTTCTTTCAGTGGGACAAGTGCCATT
This sequence comes from Murina feae, assembly GCA_004026665.1. Taxonomy (NCBI): domain Eukaryota; kingdom Metazoa; phylum Chordata; class Mammalia; order Chiroptera; family Vespertilionidae; genus Murina; species Murina feae. Next base: position 5,038 of record PVJC01035503.1, read on the forward strand.
TAACCCTGTGAAATTCAGACTCCATCTTGCTGGCCCCTTCTCACACTGACCTCTGCCTTTCAGGGTTTGTGGCAACAGACCCCTGCTGTGTGTTAGTGTGAAGCAGGCTTGTTATCTGGGCCATTCCTGCAATTGGATGGTGTTGAAGTTATGATTTGGAGACCACTGCCATTCTCTAAGGTTTCCCCATGTTCAGAAGGATTTCTCCCTGGCCTGACAAAGTGTCTAGAATTTTCATTATTGAAGTAACTATTTGGGGACTATGACATTATCTCCAGAAAGTTTCTAGTTAAAATGCAATAAACTGCAAGAGCTAGAGTAACTGAATAACCAATAACAAAAGTAGGCTTACTAGCATTCAATAAAAACAGAACATCAAAAGAATGGGATTCAGGAGAGAGAGACAAAATGGCAGCTGGCATGAAGGAGGTGAGGGATAGAGAGTGAGTGAGTGAGTGAGTGAGTGGATGAAAAGAGAGTGTGTGGAGGTGTGTGGTGTGTCTGTGAACGAGTGAGGGACAGTTAAATCCGGCAGGAGCAGCAGAAGCTGGCAGACCAGGCTCTCTGGGACAAGGAGAGACTGCCAACGCTGCGAACACTCCCCGGACTGAGGACTGCAGAACTTGGGTGGGGAGCCCACACCATTTTAAAGGGGAGAGTGGCCTCTTCTAAGAACTCATCAGCACCACCATCCAGACAGGCCTGGGACACTGCCTGCATGACCCGGCAGCCACTCCAGCAAAAAAATAACCCGGAATCTCCACTGCCAACAGAACACAGTGCCTGCAGCAGTAAGTGCAGCCTCCCTTTCTCCAGTGACAAACCTCTGACCTCGCATTCACACATCTCCAGCTCCCATCCCTCACACTCGCACGTAGCTGCACACAGGTCGCCCAGGCATGCGGCTCAACAGACTCCTCTGGGAAGCCACTGTGGGCTCCAGCTCACCACACTCGCACATAGCTGCACACAGGTCGCCCAGGCACATGGCTCGACAGACTTCTCTGGGAAGCCACTGTGGGCTCCAGTTCAGCGCAGTTATGAGTATCTGTGCCCAGGTCACCCAGGTGTGTGGCTCCACACACTTTTCTTGGGAGACTCTAAGAGCCCCAGCTGGGTGTGATTTTCTGTCTACCTCACAACTACAGAAATCTGGACACCACAGTCACACCTTTCCAGAAACAGGCCTCCTGAGCCCCAACACCCTAACAGATGGTTCCTGGGTGTCATTGTGAGTCCCCACTGGGCACGTGTGTTTTCAACCAAGGGCACAAGACAGCAAATACTGGGACACCCCCTCCATGGCTGCTGACTTCTAGACACCTCAGATGTGCCTTTCCATCTCGCAGACCTACAACAAGAGAACCCAAACAGCTCAAGTAGAGAGTTACAATAGACTGACAAACTCAGAAGACCTGAGAGGTCAAAACAGTAGCACCATCCCCAAAAGAAACTAGGTAGCAAAGCAATTGGAGCTATAATTAAAACATTACAGCAAAACATGGGAAGACAAAAAAGCAATCCACAAAGGAAAGAAAAAGAGGAATCAGCAGAAATAGAGTTAAATGAAATAGAGGCTACTAACTTATCAGAGAAAGAATTCAGAGTAACGGTTATAAGGATGCTCAAATGGCTGGAAGACAAATGCACACAACTCAATGAGAATTATAAGGAGCTGAATGAGAATGTCACCAATATGAAAAGAAACCAAGAGGAAATGAAGAATGACATAGCTGCAATAAAGAACACAATGGAAGGCTTCAACAGTAGACTGGAAGAGGCTGAGGACTGCATCAGCGAATTAGAAGACAATGGAAGGAAAAAACACACAAACACAGGAGCAACTTGGGGAAAAATTTAAAAAGCAAGAAAAGAGCCTACGGGAGCTCTGGGACAACACAAAATGAAATAACATTCACTTAATAGGGGTACCAGAAGGAGAGGAGGAGAAGCAAGGAATAGAAAACCTGTTTGAAGAAATAATGACAGAAAACTTCCCTGATATTGGAAGGAAAAAACTACACAAGTCCAAGAAGCACACAGAGTGCCAAACAAGATGAACCCAAAAGACCAACACCAAGACACATCATAATTAAATTGGCAAACACCAACAACAAAGTAAGAATCTTAAAGGCTGCCAGAGAGAGACAGAAAATTACCTACAAGAGATCTCCTATTGAAATATCAGCTGACTTCTCAACAGAAACACATCAGGCAAGAAGGGAATGGAATGAAATATACAAAGTGATGCAAAGCAAGGGAATGAATTCAAGAATACTATACCCAGCAGAGCTATCATTCAAAATTGAAGGTGGAATCAGAAGCTTCACAGACAAAAAGGCACTAAGAGAGTTTATTACTACCAAGCCAGCAATGCAAGAAATGCTAAAGGGACTGCTGTAAAAAGAAGAAACAGAAAGACAAGAAGAAACACAAACATTAAGGATAAAAATGACCACAAACAAGTACTTTTCAATAATAACATTAAATGTAAATGGATTGAATGCTCCAATCAAAAGACACAGAGTAGCTCAATGGATAAGAAAACAGGACCCATTTATCTGCTGTCTGCAAGAGTGGTACCTCAGAACAAAGGATTCACACAGACTGAGAGTGAAGGGATGGAAAAATTTTTTTAGGCAAATGGAAATGAGAAAAAAGCTGGAGTTGCGATACTTATATCTGACAAAATAGACCTCAAAGTAAAGGCCATAACAAGAGATAAAGAAGGCCACTACATAATACTAAAGGGAGAAGTTCAACAAGAAGATATAATTCTGGTAAACATATATGCGCTCAATAAAGGAGCACCCAAATACATAAAACAACTTCTAGAAGACAACAAGGGAGAGATTGATAGCAATACAGTCATAGTAGGGGACTTTAATACCCCACTGACACCACTGGATAAATCCTCTAAACAAAAAATCAACAAAGAAACAGCAATCCTAAATGACTCACTAGATCAGATGGACTTAGTTGACATCTTCAGAATATTTCACACCAGAGCTAAAGAATATCCATTCTTCTCCAGTGCACATGGGACATTTTCAAAGATAGACCATATATTAGGACACAGGCAAAGTCTCCTCAAATTCAAGAGAATAGAAATCATAACAAGCATCTTTTCAGATCATAATGGCATAAAACTAGAAATCAACTACAATAAAAATATTGAAAATAAAATAAAAAACTTGGAGGCTAAATAGCATGTTATTAAACAACTAGGAACTCGGTGCATAATACATTGTGCACTCGGGGGTCCCGGCCTGTACCCACCCAACCTGCGGCCTGCCACCCACACATTGCGCCCCACCCACCCACACACACAACTGCCACTGGCCCATTGGCTCCACCCACCCACACACACCACCCACCACCCACACACTGTGCCACACCCACCCACACTCTGGTTCATTGGCTGCCCCACACACCCTGCTCACCCTCATGCCTGCAGTGCAACAGCCTCTGGGGCTGCCAGCCTCCATCTTGACTGGGTTAATTTGCATACAACCACTGTGATAGGCTGGTGGGCATGGTTTAGGCATCCCATAGAAACAGTCAATTTCAATTTTATGCTTTTATTAGATTAGATGAGTGGGTTACCAGAGAGATAAAAGAAGAAATAAAAAGCATCCTGGAAACAAATGACAATGAAAACACAACAATCAAAAATCTATGGGACACAATGAAAGCAGTCCTGAGAGGGAAGTTCATAGCTCTACAGGCATACCTCAAAAGACAAGAGAAACTGGTAATAAATGATCTAACTCTACAAATCAAAGAGTTAGAAAGAGCGCAACAAGAAAAAAACACAGTATCCAGAAGGAAGGAAATAAAGATCAGAGCAGAAATAAATGACATAGAGACCAAAAAAACAATACAAAAGATCATCAAAAGCAAGAGCTGGTTCTTTGAAATAATTAACCGGATTGATGAACCCCTCACCAGACTCACTGAGAAATGTAGAGAGAGGACCAAAATAAACAAAATAAAAAATGAAAGAGGTGAAATAACAATTGACCCTACGGATATACAAAGGATTGTCAAAAAATACTATGAACAAGTCTACTCCAACAAACTGGACAACCTCAATGAAATGGACAGATTCCTAGAAAAATACAAGCTTCTAAAACTCAATCAGGAAGAATCAAAAATCCTGAATAGGCCAATTACTACTGATGAAATTGAAACAGTCATCCAAAAGCTTCCAGCAAACAAAAGCCCTGGACCAGATGGCTTCACAAGGGAGTTTTACTGAACATTCAAAGAAGAACTAAAGCCAATCCTTCTCAGACTATGCCAAAAAATTCAAGACGAAGGCACACTTCCAAGCTCTTTCTATGAAGCCAGCATCACTCTAACACCAAAACCAGATAAAGACACCACAAAGAAAGAGAATTACAGGCCAATATCCCAGATGAACATAGATGCTAAAATCTGCAATAAAATTCTAGCAAACCGGATCCAGCATTACATTAGAAAGATCATACACCATGTCCACATTAGATTTATTCCAGGGATTCAAGGCTGGTACAATATCCACAGCTCAATAAATGTGACATATCACGTAAACAAATTGAGAGATAAAAATAACATAATCATATCGATTAATGCAGAAAAGGCATTTGACAAAATCCAACACCCTTTCTTGATAAAAACTCTCAGCAAAGTGGGAATAGAGGGATCATACCTCAACATAATAAAAGCCTTATATGACAAACCCACAGCCAACATCATACTCAATGGGCAAAAACTAAAACCATTTCCCTTAAGAACGGGGACAAGACAGGAATGACCACTTCCGCCACTACTGTTCAACATAGTACTGAAAGTACTAACCAAAGTGTTCAGACAAGAAGAAGAAATAAAAGGCATCCAAATTGGAAAAGAAGAAGTAAAATTGTCATTATTCGCAGATGACGTGATACTGTACTTAGAAAACCCTAAAGACTCCATCAAAAAATTATTAGACCTAATAAATGAACATGGTAATGTAGCAGGATAAAAAACTAACACCAAGAAATCTATGGCATTTTTATATGCCAAAAGTGAACTTACAGAAAGAGAAAGTAAAAAAGCAATCCCATTTACCATTGCACCAAAAAAAAAAAAAAAAAAAAATTAAGATACCTAGGAATAAGCTTAACCAAGGATATAAAAGACCTATACTTGGAAAACTACAGCACACTAAAAAAAGAGATAGAGGAAGACATTAACATATGGAAGAACATTCCATGTTCATGGATTGGTAGAATCAACATCATCAAAATGTCCATACTACCCAAAGCAATCTATAGATTCAATGCACTCCCTGTTAAAATACCAACAGCGTATTTCACAGATCTAGAAAGAACTCTGCAAAAATTCATTTGGAATAAAAAAAGCCCCAAATAGCTGTGGCTATCCTGCAAAAGAAGAACAAAGTAAGAAGGGATCTCAATTCCAGATATCAAGCTGTATTTTAAAGCCACTGTTCTCAAAACTGCTTGGTACTGGCACAAGAACAGACATATAGACCAATGGAATAGAATAGAGAACCCAGAAATTGACTCAAACCACTATGCTCAATTAATATTTGACAAAGGAGGAAAGACTATACTATGGAACCAAAACAATCTCTTCAATAAATGGTGCTGGCAAATTTGGTTAGACACATGCAAAAAAATGAAACTAGATCACCAACTTACACCATACACAAAAATAAACTCAAAATGCATAAAGGACTTAAATGTAAGAAAGGAAACCATAAAAATACTAGAGGAATCCACAGGTAGCAAAATCTCAGACATTTGCCGAAAGAATTTCTTCACTGACGCAGCTCCTAGGGCAATGGAAGCTAAAGGGAAAATAAACAAATCAGACTAATCAAAATAAAAAACTTCTGCACAGCAAAAGAAACCATCAACAAAACAACAAGAAAACCCACTGCATGGGATAATATATTTGCCAATGATATCTCTGATAGAGGTTTAATCTCCAACATTTACAGGGAACTCATACAACTTAACAAAATGAAGATAAACAACCCAATCAAAAAATGGGAAACAGATCTAAATAAACACTTTTCAAAAGAGGACATAAATAAGGCTGAGACATATGAAAACATGCTCAAAGTCTCTTATCATCTGAGAGATGCAAATCAAAACAACAATGAGTATCATCTCACACCTGTCAGAATGGCTATCATCAACAAATCAACAAACAACAAGTACTGGAGAGGATGTGGAGAAAAAGGAACCCTCATTCACTGCTGGTGGGAATGCAGACTGGTGAAGCCACTGTGGAGAACAGTATGGAGTTTCCTCAAAAAATTAAAAATGGAACTCCCATTTGACCCTGTGATCCCACTTCTGGAAATATATGCCAAGAAACCAGAAACACCGATCAGAAAGGATATATACATCCCTATGTTCATAGCAGCATAATTTACCATAGCTAAGATTTGGAAACAGCCTAAGTGCCCATCAGCAAATGAATGGATTAGAAAACTGTGGTACATCTATACAATGTAATACTATGGTGCTGTAAAAAAGAGGGCATTCTTATCATTTGTAGGAGCATGGATGGAACTGGAGAGCATAATGATAAGTGAAATAAGCCAGTCAATGAAAGAAAAATACCACATGTCCTCATTCACCTATGGATAATAATAACTGTTATAAACTGGTGAACAAAAATAGATACAGAGGCAGAGCAGCATCAAACAGACTGTCAAATTACAGCAACAAGGACTGGGACAATTGGGGGGGTAATAGATCAACAAAAGGACTTTTATGCATGCATTTAAGCATAACCAATGGACACAAAACACTTGGGGGTAGGGGAGGCTGGGGGTAGGCAAGGGGAAAAAGAGATATATGTACTAATCTTTGTAATACTTTTTGTAATAAATATATATATATTAAAAATTAAATTAAATTAAAAAATTAAAAAAAGAATGGGATTCAGTGTGGAAAAAGCTGAGTACATGGAGCATTATCTGCTTTAATGGAGTATCATGGTAGAGGGCAAAAAAATACCCCAACATCTTTGGGGCCAGGTGAGACCCCTGGCAACTTGGGACAAGAACACCTTGGACTTCACATCAAAGGAGCCTCAGAGAGGGTTTGTTTTCCAAAGAATCAGAAATAGTAGATAGCAACTGGAATATTAGTAAGAAATGAAATTTGGAATGGGACAGAAAAGCATAGAGAATGCAGGTATCATGAGAAGCTTCAAATGGGAAGTAGAGCAAGGATTTGAAAACTGAGAAGTCAGAAGATCAAGCCACATTTCTGGAGAAAATCATTGGATAGAATAATAAAACAGACAAGACACAACTGTGACAAAATAAAGACATATTAGATGTTTCTCCAATCAGACCAAGAAGTTTCTACCCTCACTGCCTCACCAAACCAGTTCTCCTTTGACTCACATGTGCTGCAAAAATTTAATGTTACCCATTGCTTTTACTTTCTGTCTTGAGTGTGCTGAGGCGATTTTGCAACCAGCTGGACTGCCACTAAAGATCATATCATTACCCTCATAGAGTAGAGCATGGAAGTGTCTAGATAGGCAAGTCAGATACATCCAGTGTGCCCTTTCAGTGAATATCTAGGACTAGAGGCACTATCACAGGTAGTAAAAAATGAAAGTACATTTTTGACTAATGCCTGCCAGTTACCATGAAATTTCTCCTGACATTTCTCTTTTCTGTAGAATTCATTGTGTTAACTGATGATTGCCATTGTTAGGGAGTATTGGCAACTGATAATAAGGTTCACTGAAACTGGCCAATAAATTGGGATTGTGTTTCCTTTTTAGTTTTCATGGCTAATTATTAGTATTATTGCCGCTGTTATTATCTATCTATATTAGTTTTTAAATTCCTCACCCAATGATATTTTTTCCATTGATTTCTAGAGAGAGTGGAAGGGAAGGCAGGCAGTGGGGAGAGAGAGAGAGAGAGAGAGAGAGAGAGAGAGAGAGAGAGAGAGAGAGAGAGAGAGAGGTGAGAGAGACAGATCTGCACACATCCCTACTAGGGGTTGAGGAACCTGCAATTGAGGTATGTGGCCTTGATCAGAAATCGAACCTGTGACCCTTCAGTCCAAAGGCTGACACTCTAATCACTGAGCACCGGCAAGCATAATCCATCTTATTTTTAATAAGAAAAGAAAAAAATATAGAATATCTTTACAAGAAGAGGATGTCAATATAATGCTGCTGTTTTATGGACAGTAGCCAGAACGTGTAGGATATCATTCTTAATTGGCATATTTTCCCAGGTTAGAGATAAGCAGAAAGGTACCCAAAAGGTTCATCTGTTTTCTAGAAACTGAAGCCAACTGAAATATCCAGGAACCCTGAAGACCTGTCTTTTGTCTTCACCTCAAGATCTACTTTTTTCTTCTATTATAGTCTTTGAGTACTTTATTGACTCTGCTTTTGGCTTCACTTAAACAGTGAATTCTTCTACCTGGGTTAGAACAAGAAATATACTTGTGGTTTATCCTCCATAGTTTTTTTCCAGGGTAAAAAAGTTCTTGCCTGTCAGGGGAATATAAGCAATATGCTCCTGTGTGAATACTTATTACTCGCCTGTCAGAAAAAGATTACAGAAATTTTCCTTAGGGGAGAATGTCATGAAGATTTTTTTCCTCCTGCCTAGTAAATTTCTTGCAGCTGTACCTCTGTGGTAATGCAGCTGTAATTCCTTTTGGAAGTTCACCTGGCATAAATGTACCATGGAGACAAATTCCCATTGCAGCAAAACATTGCAAGTATATTTCTCCTGAAATGAATATAGAATCTTTTCTTACTGTGTAAGAGTACTTGAAGTAGTGTGAAGTGTTGGAATTTGATTTGGTGGGTCTTGATCTTTCAGTTCACTGTGGGCCACCTTCATTGCACTAGGGTTAGGGGATAGCATCAACAGTCTTATTAGCTCTAATAGAAAACTTTTACTTGAGTTGTCATGATTTGGGCAATAGTATTTGACCTGTGATATGTCTAAAATAGAGTAATATTACCTTGCCTGTGATTACTCAGAGTCTAAGATCTCAGGGAGACAGAGCATTCAACCAAATATGCTGGTGCCAGGGCATGTGGGGAGATTTTACAGCTAGCCAGGTTGGCACCTGTCCACCATTGCTTACAGAGCTATGCCATGAACTGCTGCTCTAGTGACCATCAGCTCAGCAACCTTCTCCAATTAAGCATTCACTAGAGAATTATTTCTAGGTCACCAGCATTGCCTCTTTATTGTGCTGTACTATGTTGCACACAGTTGATGTCATTGTAAGCTGCCAGCCCTTTCATATAGATTTATTTATATGAACAGAACAACCAGTGGGGTGTTCATCAGCGAACAAAGACCCACAACTATAGTTACTCCCTGGTTGGCTAAGCTGACCTGAACTGAAGACCAGAAATGATCAATTTGATATAGAATCTGCATTGCTAGAATTGAATCATTAGATGCCTGCAATAATAATAATAGCTAACATTTATTGAGATCTTTCTATGTGCTAGGCATTGGTAAGCAAGTAGGTATCCTATCTAATTAAAGATTAATATGCAAATTAACCATCACTCCAGGACAAAGAAGGTGGCACCCATAGTGGTGGGGCAGGACGCTGGCAGTGTTACCCTGGCAACAGGAGCCCAGCAGGCAATCAGAATGCAGGCAGCACCCAGCAGGGCCTGCTGGGAGGTCGCCGTGATGACCCCCTGAGCAGACAAGTAGCTGCAGAGGAGGGGGAGCCAGCAATTGGGACCCCTGCAGGTGGCGGCTGGCCGATTCGGTGGCTGCAGACAAGGGGATGAGGGGGCACCATCAGGGACCCTGCAGGTGGTGCCCAGCAGGGCCTGCTTGCCCATCCCTGTGATATGGAGCAGACAGGCCCAGCAGAGAACAGAGAACCATGTGGAGTGGGCCCAAGCCATCAGTAGCACATCTCCTGAGAGCTCCCGAATTGGATAGGGTACAAGTCCAGCTGAGGGACCTTCCCACCTGCCCTCCCCCTCCTCCACCTACCCGTGCATGAATTTCGTGCACCGGACCCCTAGTTACTTATATAACACTAATACAATACAGTCAGATGGTATTGTTATTTCCCTCAATTTATAAAGACAAAAACTGGTGTGCAGAGAAGTGACACTTTCTCAAGGTCACACAGCTAGTAATTTATGATTTAAACATCTTGGGAGTCTGGCTCTGGCATCAAGGTTCTTAACCACCACATACAAGTATACTGCCTCATTATTGTTGTCAGAGTGGAAAGTAAAAATGGTTTTGTACACTAAAATTTTTAGAAGCAGTAAAATGTGAAGGCCACAAGTGCCTTGTTGTGTCACTCATGGCAATAGATCACTTGGCTCCCCAAACCCCCATTTCTACATCTAAGACTGTGACTAACAATATTTGCCATACCCACCCACTTATGTTGTTGGAAGATGCATAGTAAGTATTATTGGAAAACAGCCCATCATTTCAAACCTGTTTCTGTTGAATTTCTCTGTCTTAAGGTTAGTGAGTCTCAAATATTATGCAGCAGTGGAGGTAAGACAGCACAGGCTCCAAGTTAAAAGAAAGTGAAGATTAATACAAGTTCAGTCTAGGGAAAGGAGGAAGGAAGCTGTCAGACCAAGAGGACTTAAATGAAAAAGCAGATTGGTAGGTCAAGGTCAGAGGAACGAAGATGAAAGGCAGGTTTGAGAGTGATCAGGCTCTTTTCTTTTTGATCTTAGTGGTTTGCTTTTTCCTGACAGAATATCATTATTTGAAGGGAGAAAGACAGAGGTAGAAATTAGAATGTATCATGCATGAGGCTCTGAAAGAGGGTAACACACTACAGAGAGCTACAGACACAGAGGAGATTCCATTCTAAGACAAATATTCAGATTAAATCACTCCTTCATACCAGAATATTCCTACTAAGAAAATTGTCATGGCATTTGGCCACCGTGGGAAAGGAATAGAGTCATGCAGGACTTCAGAGGAGCATCAGGGAATTACAGGAATGAAATATATTAAAAATGTTTTGTCCTACAGAAAATCCTAAAGTGTTCTTAAAAGATAAGGGCTCCATATTCATTACAGAAAAAAAATGCTCTTTGACTCAGTGGGGGCATTTGGTGTCCATTATCTCATCATAGTTTTATTACAAAAACAAAACAACAACATTGTTTACCATTTATTTTGTGCCTATAAAATGACAAGGGATACGCTGTTGAAGTTATGATTTGACAAGGGATATGCTATCAAAGGTAAGTGCATTGAAGATATGTAAGAGAGGTGAACATTCAACACCTAGCACAGCGTGGCTATGTTTCTACAACAACAAACCTTCCAATAAAAGTAAAAATTTTCCATTATCCGAGGTGTTTTGAATAACCAGATAGCTTATTGCTCATAGCCTTTAGCAGAACATCTTGGCTAAAGGGATATGCTGTCATAAATACATTTTAAAATCTCACAATAATCTTATGAGGTAAAAACTATCATTGTCCTCATTTTCTAGATGAGAAAACCGACCTTCAGAGATTAGTCGCTTGCTTCTTGATCATTAAGCTAATCACAAACGTTTATTTAGAAATATTTTCTTGTTTCATTGAGATATATTTGACATATAACATTGTATTAGTTTAAGATGTACAACATAATGATTTGACATATGTATGTATTATGAAGTTATTACCACAATAAGTTAACATCCATCACCTCACATATTCTAAATTAATTTTTAGTTGAAAGTATTATAGATGTCCCCTCTTTTATCCCTTTGCCCCCCTCCATCCAGCTCCTGCCCTATCCAAGGCTTTCACTGCACTATTGCTTGTGTCCATGAGCTATGCATATAAATTCTATAACCTCTTCTGCCTCCTTCCCTCTGAGATCTGTCAGTCTGTAAAAGTTTTCCATCTCTTTTTCCTTACAGACATTACCACTGAGTGTCTGAAATTATAATTTTGTTTATGTCTTTGTTTCCTGGTTTATTGTCTTTTCCCAAACTAGAATGAAAATGCCATCAGTGCGGAGATTTTGCTAAATTCATCAGTATATTCCAAACATCTAGATAAATACCTAGGCTAGTCCGGGGCATATATTAGACACCTGCTGTTCATAGTTGTTGAATAAATGACATAGTGGCAGAGATGGAGCTCAATTCCATATCTAAGCTCCTCCAAAGCCCTGGATCTTTTTTAAAAAATATGTATTTTATTGATTTTTTACAGAGAGGAAGGGAGAGGGATAGAGAGTTAGAAACAACGATGAGAGAGAAACATCGCTCAGCTGTCCCCTGCACACTCCCTACTGGGTATGTGCCCACAACCAAGGCACATGCCCTTGACTTGAATCGAACCTGGGACCCTTGAGTCCACAGGCCGACGCTCTATCCACTGAGCCAAACCAGTTAGGGCAAAGCCCTGGATCTTTTGACTACTCCATATTGGTGCTTTTTCTACATGCTTATTTTTTCTATTTAACAAGACTAAAAATTGAAAGTAATAGCTCTCTGTTTTTACCTATGCTTACTCTCAATTCAGCAGTGACAGGAATAGCAAATAATTGACTGATGATTTTACCCACTTAATTTAATGCAAAAAAGCTAACCAGAACAAACCCCATTTCCTATAAGAAAACTTTCTCTGAGAAAGACATGGGTATATAATAAATGAAACAGTTAAAAAATGACTATAATCTGGATCATGGGAAGTTTGAACTCTTTGGGGTATTTTATCTGTTGTTATTGCTTGTGTGTGATGGGGAAGGGATTTATTTATTTTATTTTATTTTTTAAAAAATCTTTATTGTTCAGATTATTACAGTTGTTCCTCTTTTCCCCCCATAGCTCTCCTCCTCCTAGTTCCCACCCCACCCTCTGCCCTTATCCCCCTCACTGTCCTCCTTCATAGGTGTACGATTATTGTCCAGTCTCTTCCCACACCCCCAATACCCTTTCCCCATAAGAAATTGTCAGTCCACTCCCTTTCTATGCCTCTGATTCTATTCTATTCACCAGTTTATTCTGTTCATCAAATTTTTTTATTCACTTGATTTTTAGGTTCACTTGTTGATAGATATGTATTTGTTGTTCATAATTTTTATCTTTACTTTTTCTTCTTCCTCTTCTCAAAGGATACCTTTCAGCATTTCATATAATACTGGTTGGGTGGTGATGAACTCCTTTAGCTTTTTT
>PVJC01035504.1:0-18224 GCA_004026665.1 Murina feae
AAAAAAAAAAAAAAAAAAAAAAAAAAAAAAAAAAAAAAAAAAAAAAAAAAAAAAAAAAAAAAAAAAAAAAAAAAAAAAAAAAAAAAAAAAAAAAAAAAGTATTAAAGGAAAGAAAAAAGAAACAGACCTAACATTAAAAATATTGAGTTTAAATAGTTTAGCTATACGGTGTGTGTAAATTTGGAGACATAAATAAAGAGGAATAGATTTGATGAAGAAGTTAAAATTTCTATTTGTGAGGGTAGGAAAGTTTAATCAACATGTGAATTTTCAAAATTCCTGAAGATGATACTGGGAGTATTTTCATGTATAAATGAGTTATGCTCTCCATGTGTGGTCTGTGATTTGAAAAGAAGTACAGAATCCACTACAACTAGTTTGCATGCCAAGGGGAACCACTAAAAATGTTAGGAATTATATAAATAAGAATTATTTGTTCCAAGTTGAGGCAGCAGCAGAGTAAATTCTTAGTCTAAAGGAAATTCATGATACCTTTTTCATAATTTTATCTATATTTTGTCATTTTTTTCATTAATTTTGGGGGGTAACATTGATTAATAATCTTATATAATAAAAGCCTAATATGCAAATCAACTGAATGGCAGGAATGATTGGTTGCTATGATGCATACTGACCACCAGGGGGCAGATGCTCAATACAGGAGCTGCCCCCAGCCCACAGGTCCAAGGGTAGCCAAGGCGGGTGCCTCTCAATTGCCCCACTGGTAGCCCCCTGCAGATTGGCCCTGATTGCTGGCCAGGCTTAGGGACCCCAACGATTGCATGAATTTTGTGCATCAGGCCTCTAGTAATATATAAATATCAGGTGTGTAACTTTATAATAGGGCATCTGTATATTCTATTGTATCCTCACCACTCCAAGCCTAATCTCCTTCCATAACCAGGCAGTCACTACGTATTTGATCCCCTGTATGCTCTTTGCCTTCCCCTTCCCCTCTTCCCCCTCTGGTAACCACCATTCTGTTGTGTGTATCTATGAGTTTGCTTTATTTGTTTGTTTATTATTTTTTGTTTTTCAAAGTAAAGATCGGTTTGAGCTTCTCAGAGCTTAGATTGTGCATGTGTGCTAGCACAATACTGAAAACCTTTAATGATTCCCGCATATTTCCAAGATTTTTTCCCCTAAGAAGTCTTAGGCAAGACTGCTTACTGAAACGGATGTATTTCCAAATGTAGACTATTGACTAACTGAGAGTTTAAATTCTTCCACTCTAAGTTTTCTGCTTTTCCTTGTCTGGATAAATATAAATTTGGTCTGCTGTAATAGTCACTGTTTTCAGGAATTGTCATTGAATACAGCATATGACAACAATATTCAAAAACTATAGGCTACTGTACATACTTATGTAGATATTATCTTGGCCCCATGCTTTTATATTCTTGCACCTTATTTTAAAATCAGATTAAACATTATTACTGTGTCTTTAAAATTCCTCACTAAAATAATTTAATGTTAATAGTTCATAAATGCTTCTACTGAGATCTTTACTTTTTTTAATATATTTTATTGATTTTTTACAGAGAGAAAGGGAGAGAGATAGAGAGCTAGAAACATAGATGAGAGAGAAACATCGATCAGCTGCCTCCTGCACACCCCCTACTGGGGATGTGCCCGCAACCAAGGTACATGCCCTTGACCGGAATCGAACCCGGGACCTTTCAGTACACAGGCCGACCTCTATCCACTGAGCCAAACCTGTCAGGGCAAGAGATCTTTACTTTTAATGGCACCTACCCAAATATTTCTGAAAAGCATTACAAGCTTAAAAATGCAGACAATAGATATTTTAATAATCGCCTCACTACCTCAGTTTAATCTCATACTTCAATTTCTAGTTTACTTTTTCAAAATGCTACTCCTTGGGAAAACTAATTACAATCAATGATCAGTTTTTCCTGTATAAATTATTTTCTGTTTAGAGCATCTCTTGGATATGAAGAATGCTCATCTTCCATGAAAACATATCTGTCCCTGGGACTTACTAAACGGGAAAATAAAGTTCCAAGCTTGGTGGAGACAAATTTTTGAAGGCCCCTGTGGTTAATTGGTTGATTTTGACAAAGTCTATTTGATTCGCAGTTTAGTCCTATGTATTTTGGGGAGGGACTTCTCCCTTCAAAATGCATGTACACAGCTCCCCTGTAGAGAGTTAGTGAAAGGTGTCCACTTATACACAGCAGAAAAGGGATGTAATGAATCAGAAAGGGATGTGTTTTATGCAGTAAGCACTTTCCACACTCTTTCCTGCACTGCTACATTTATGCTGAAACGGTCCATTTATTTTAATCCTAAATAGGGTCCCTAGACAAGAGCTGAGAATAAAGTGAAGTAAAAGGAAAAAGAGAAGGATTTCTATTTCAGAACAAACTTAATTCAGAATAAAGAAAAAAACCATAACACTCATTTAGCCCTTGGTAAAATTGAATTTTTATGGCACCTACTCTTTCCCACTATAGGAATTTGCTTTCAAAGCTTCTCCCTTACCCTCCAATCTTGATGGGCTTGCAACTAAATAAATCATAGCCAGTCTCTCATCACAAGTAGGTTTAAAGTGCAGTTCTGCGTCTTGGAAGGATGATGGAAGGCCAAGTTGAAACCATATTTTTGAGGTACAGACCTTCCATTTGGGGTTCTAGAATGTGGGTATCAGCAGCCCCTACAAAATGATTTTGTACTTTACCCCACCGGAGTCCATGCTCCGAGCTCACAGTACCTCATAAACCAGCCTCAATCACAATCAGAAAAGAAAGATTACTCGAGATAAAAATGCAGATGTTAGCACTGTAAGGTACCAGCCCTCTCTGGACCAATAGAAAAGTTTTAAAAAGTGTCCAGTTACTATTTATAGAAGTTAGATAGGTGGCATCACACAGAGCAGATTCAGGACACGGTCGTACATAATTATCATTATTAGGTAGACATACTTGTATCAAAGTTACAATAAATTGCCTCTCTAGCCGCTACTCAGTGGTTAACCACTAAACTGTAGTAGTTGTAGTGTTAATTTGGAAGGAAAGTAACTAATCTTTCTTACCTTTATGACAGTATTTGTGCACGAAGTGGAAGTTTGTCATTTTGGGCTTCCCAGCATATGAACTCATTCCTATTTTGCAGGAATCTCCATTGTGAAAGGAAGTCACGCCTTCCTATACATCTCCACACCCCGGGCATGTGCCCTGGAAGAGAACAATTCGATGCTTCCAGCTAAAACTCTGAAACTTAAATAAGGGATATTAAGATGAAGTCAGGGTTAGAATCCATTAACAGCTCCAGCACACAGCAGTCAGAGTAGTGAAGCAGTTTCGAGCAGTGGTAGCTGGAGTGTTCAGAAGGAGAGGAGGAAAAGTTCCAACAGTAGCACCCTATTCAGGTTGTTTCTTTAGTAGAACCTTTCTGTTTTTATCACTTAGTCTTCCTTAGTTTCTGTTAATTTTATGGGCATTCTGTTTGTTTCTATAAGCTACTAAATAATGTTGCAACAAGTTAGTTTTCAGATTAACTTAGTATGGCTATGTTCTGTTGCTTGCACTCAGGAAACCACTGCATCAGTTGTACAAAAGAAAACCTCAGAAACATGTGAGGATTAAGAGATTGGTTGTCTGTCCTAGCTGACACCAAAGACATTCAAAGTCATCAATATTCCAGGATGGTAACATGAAACCCAGGATACAGTGGTTAAAAATAAGTAACTTGGAATCAAATTCTGTACATCCAAGACTTTGAGAAACCACATCATGGATTTTAAAAAGCTATAAAAAGTGTCTAAGAATTTAGGAACAACAAGGTAACAGCTTAAAGAAAGAAAAGAACAATTTCAAATCCCCATACTTCACTAAAGCGTAGAGCTTGCCCACATATCTTAAGTCTCATAACACGTCTTACATTGCTGAGGCTAAACTCAATTACAACAACTAGTGGCTGAATTACAACAATCGAATTCCACCTTACTATTTCTTGGTGAAAATAAGAGCACTGATGTAAGGTGAGTAGAACTTCTAGATTTTGAAAAGCATGTTGAAACCACAAAGCCCAAGAAAAGTATTTCCCTGAAAGGCATCCCCTTGTCTTATGTGGTTATTTTCCATTCAAAAGGAAGCTAGTGCTAATGTCCCAGCACCTTAAACATATCCATATATGTAATCAAACCCAAAGCCTAATATGCTTAAAGCAGCTAATTAAAAGACAAATTGAGTAGGAGAAATCTTATGTACACTGATGTATTCTTGTACTTGACTGATTTAGATTATTGCAAAATTTACTAATGGGAGTGCATTCTGAGGATGCTAAAAAGTAGAATGTACAACTGTAACCCTAAACCCAAGACAGAGAGTGTCTGATGTGTAAGTGTGGTCCACACTAAGCAATATCGAATAGCCCATCCTAAATAAAGGCAAATTGCCAAAAATATATTGGCTCAATATGGGAAGAGAGTTCACATGTAAGAGATAACATGTAGTGTTTGTGTTTCTCCTCCAAGTTAATTTCACTTAGTGTAATGCCCTCCAAGTTTATCCATGTTGTTGCAAATGGCAGGATTTACTTCTTTTTATGGCTGAATAATATATCATATATACATAATATTTTCATCCTTTGATGGACACATGGACACTTAGGTTGTTTCCATATTATTCTGGTTATTATGAATGATGTGGCAACAAACAGGAGAGATAGGAAGATGCAAGTCAAAGGAAACAATCTTTCAGTCATAAAATGAATAATATCTGAGAATCTTATGTGCAGCATACTAACTACAGCTCATAATATGCAGTTGTATAGTTGAAATATGCTGAGAGTAGATTTTAGGCAATTTCGCCACACATACACAAAAATAAGAATGATGAAATGATCTGTGTTAGACTCAGTAAGACTCTCATCAGGGACAGAACCCCTTCTCAAATTGGGAAGTGGTCTTATAAAATTCAGTATACACTCAGCCACATAAACAATACATGGTGCTATTTTTCCATAGTCAGAATATAGGCTTCTAGGATTCAAGCGAGAGAAGTGCGAGTATTGACTCTTAGGGAAATGAGCCATTTACACACTTTTTTCGTTCAGCTTTTTCTATGTTGAGCTCTTTGAAGTTTAGAGGTTTTAGTAGTCAGGAGAGACTTCTACTGATACAAGACAATGCTTTTATTAAGTTAGAATCTGAAGACTGCTACTTAGATATTTCTGACACCTTAAACTCATGAGTACACCAGCACAACATAATAGTTGTTGTATTGTTTTCTGTTATTGATTTTGACTACATAGAAGAATTCAAATTGCTTTGTACAATGCAGAGGGACATGTAAATGGAATCTAGATGAGCCTTTAGGGTTATTTCCTTAATACTTTGCCCAGTGTCAAAAGATGTTGGACCATTACAATCCCATATTGAGAAGATCACCAAGATTTGGGTTTCCACCTTGGATAAAAAATCTGATCAAATGAGGTGCTAAGTAGATGCAACTGAAGTGGAGAAAAGGGGAGTACTAAATACCAGCTATCCCTCATTGTTTTCCATGACTTCGGGAGCTTTTTCTGTAACTCCTCTTTTTTGTTGTGCATATATGCTTTCATATGTCTTAATTCCCATTTTTGTTTCTATCTCTATGCCCCACAGTTGTATATAGAGATTGTTGGCTCTGGTTAACTTTACATGTTTTGTTGGTTTCAAAATGACCAGTATCATGGAAGAATAAGGAAAGGCATGACAATGACCTAGGAGGTCATAACTTGGAGCCTTAGCGGATATTGATGAGAAATTGGGATATCTCTCCTAAGAAAGGTAGATAAATATATTTAGTTGACCATGGAGATACATTATATTGGGAAAGGTTTGTTTTAATATAATTGTGAGAAGAAATATGTATTTGAAGATTAGACAACTAAATAAGTTGATTGTGGTTGATACTGGTTACCTGCTAGAAACTCCCTTCCCATTGTGAGGAATTCTCCACTGGGTGAGTCCATTCACAGTCATAGCATTCAACACAAAGGGACTGAGCAGTAATGATAACATTAACTTCTAGCCTTGACAGAGTAGTGCCTGCAGAGGTACTCGAAACAGAATGTAACCACAGGATTACCTCAGCTGTGTGCCAGGGGTCTAACCTCTCTGACTTCCTGTCCATTTCCTGAAACCAGTTCTCCAATATCTCATTATTTCTAGGGCTCACCTGATATACCTCCAGTCACCCAATTTATTATGGATTATCTGAAATTTATTTTCTGCTTAAATTAATAAGAGTTGTCTTCTATTGTCTGTATCTAAATCGCTTCATTATTACATAGGTATGCATGTAAGATTCAGGATTCCTGTGTCAGCAGTGGCATACATTGGAAAGGAAAATATTCAGACCAATGATGCTATGATTAGAGGGAAGATAAAAATCATGTGTGTGTTTGTGTGTTTTAACTAAAGAGATATTTTTTGAAGACAAGCAATATAATCAATTAAATTATTATTAGTGGATATCCAAAGTATATGTTTAATAAAATTATGGACAGCACAAGTAAAATAGGGGAAAGAGTGGGAGTAAACTATGGATTACAGAACACAGTGAATAACTGAATCAGAATGAAATAGATTCACAATTGGCTTGAACAAGGTCCAAATATAATAAGATGAAATATAGTGTGTGTGTGTGTGTATATATATCTAATCTAATAAAAGAGTAATATTGAAATTGACCATTTCTACGGGATGCCTAAGCCACGCCTGCCAGCCAATCAGAGAGGCTGTATGCAAATTAACCCAGCCAAAATGGAGGCCAGCAGCCACGGAGCTGGAGTAAACAGGTGGCTTCTGTTGCACCAGGAGTAAGCTGTTTGCCCTGTTTGCCGGCCGGCTGGGCCTCTCCATGCTCAAGGCAACAACATAGTTGCAACATTGTTACAATGATAGAAGCCTCAGAGCTGAAGCAAACACCAGGCTTCCATTGCATCAGCGATGGAGGAAACTGCCTGCCTAGAGTCAACTAAGGCAACAATCTTTCAATTATAGAAGCCAGGGAGCTGAAGCCAATAGGAGGCTTCGTTACCTGCCTAGGCCTCAGCTTAAAGGAACAGTATCAATTATAGAAGATAAATAAACCCCAGAAACCTGCTTCCAGCCAGCCTTGCTGGAACATTGGGTCAATGGGAGCTGTGGGCAGCCTGAAAGCCTAAAAATGCCCCTCAACCCATCACCCATGCTGGCCACACCTCAATGGGGTGAGGGTCCCCACTGGGGGGCTGTAGTCAGCCTGAAAACAGCCCTCAGCCATCACCCAGGCTGGCCAGGTACCCCAGTAGGGACCTGAACCCTGAAGAGACTGTGGCCAGCATGCAAACAGCCATCAGCCCCTCACCCAGGCTGGCCAGATACCCCAGTAGGGACCCAAACCTGAAGGGACTGTGGGCAGCCTGAAAACACCCCTCAGCCCCTCACCCAGGTTGGCCACACTCCAATGGGGTGAGGGTCCACACTGGTGGGCTCGGCCAGCCTGCAAACAGCCATCAGCCCCTCACCCAAGCTGACCAGACACACCAACAGGTGGACATCCCCCGAGGGGTCCCAGACTCTGAGAGGGCACAGGCCAGGCTGAGGGACCTCCCAAGAGCACAATTTTTTGTGTACCGGGCCCCTACTATATATATAATACTATATGAACACAAAGCAGCTACATAAGTATAATATAGTATGAGGAGGAAAGAGGCAGGAGGTTTTGACTAATCATAGTGGTTTGTTTGTTTTTTAAATGGAAGTTGAATAATTATCCCTGAATGTGCCCACACTATATATCTTCCCTTCCCAAATTGCTTGACACTTGAATATCAGTTTTGTTAATCAGTTTCTCCAGTGACAGCCACTGAAAGGAAAATGGAAAAGGATATGTCTCCAGAGATTTTGCCTTAATAAACACTCCTGCCCACTATTCATAGAATAATAAGTCTTTTCCCACCAGACTCTCTCTCTCTCTCTCTCTCTCTCTCTCTCTCTCTCTCTCTCTCTCCTCTCTCATCTCTGTGAGCATTACTGACTTTCTGGTGTAGAGTCTCGAGTGTTCTTGACAGCAATTGTTGGGATTCTGTAATCCTGTTGCTTCTCATCCTGATGGTTTGCATGTTGCTCTTCCTCAGGAATGTTGAGCTTCCATGGACTCCTTTCTTTGGAAGAAGCCCTAGGCTCCTCTCCTCACTCTATGACTTCATGGCAATCACTGGAGCTGTTTTCTCATGTTCCTTCTACTAAAATGTCTATTCACTTCTAACAGAATACAGTCCTTCTAACATAGGCCTTAAAAAGTCTAAGTGGGTTATTTCTATACTGAATAGAAAAAGTACCTTATCCTAATATGTTATCTGTACTAACTCAATTTTGATAGAATCTAGTAAATTTTCAGTGTTTCTTTGCTCTATCCTTCTTTGTCACCCCTCTGTCTCCCACCTTAAACTCATTTCTTAATGGGTATTTTTACTAAATAATACCAAATTTAATACTAAACTTTTATTTCCCATCTTCTGGTTCCTTGGGTGGGTTACTCAGAGATAAACTCTGAGAGGAAAATTTGGGCATAGGAGGTTTATTGGATAGTGCTCTCATGTGCACCATCCAAAAAGAAATGAGAAAAGCAAAATCTGTCAGAGAAAGTGGTCTGTGATGCATTTGCAACAAAGACCTCAGAGCATCACAGTGTTTTGGGGTACCCTAAGCTGAGAGGACTCTTCAAAGTTATCTCAAACCCACGAAAGGGGGCTGAGCCTTTGTACTCTCCCTACATTGAATAGTTATCAAAGCAGATATCTCAAGGAATAGTATAACCTTGAATAAAGCAACTTATGCTAAGAGTAATTCCAAGAGAGGAACTGGTTTAAAACACAGGGAACCAACATTCCCATTGATGAATAAATATCTCTGTACTGAAGGGGGCATATGAGCAGCACATTACAGCATCCACTACATTAGAAAATATGACCCTAGTACCCTGAGGAAGAGATATTAGTTCTACAGCCATCTTGTCACAGAGTGAGCCATACTCCTTCTCACGCCAGTGAAACCCATCACACTGTTAACCCAAAGTACTCATCTTATTAGGATGATTCCATTTCCCTGGAAATTGTTTAATTATCCTAATGTTAAGTATTTCTAGTCAGCTGTCTTCAGGTAGCTTTTTACTGCTTTTCTCAAGCTTCAGAAAACACACAGCCAAGGTATATAACAGCAATAGGAGAACCTTAGAGATCACTGTGGTCAGTCCATTCATTTTCAGATGCTCAAAGATGTATGTATGTACCAAAGGCCACACATCTACTTAGCACTAAAGTCAAAACCATAACCCTAGTTGAGTGTTCTTTGTTCTTTCAGAAAACAATGGTGTGATGGTAGCACTATAAAATATAACTCATTAAGTTCAGAGGAAATGTCGTGTCTCCTCAGTGAGGCAGCAAGCTGAGACATTTCTTAAACTTTTTACAGGAAAACACATATAACAATGAAAAACACAGTGAAAGTTCATCTCTGCTGAGTTTTACTCAGCCACCTTATAGTGTTAAACACTAATACATTTTCCAGTTCTTTCATACTGCACACTGGTGATTTTCTGGCTATAAGTTATAACAAAGTTTATCATTCAAATGGGCCCCTAAAGTGTAAGTTGTCTTAGAGGAATAAATAATGTCTAATATATCTGTTTTTCTTGTAAAGGATAGAAAAAAAGAAAACAGAATAATATGAAAAAGAAACAGGAGGAAAAATTAAAAACACAAGTAGCAATGGTTTTAGCCCCAGCGGAAAACATACATTTATTGAGAAGAATTCTCAGCAGAAACAGTAGAAATCTTACATTTTCTAGTTCAATTACAACATCAGGATCTTAGATATTGGTAAGAGGCTTGTTTCCAAGAATTTTGATGCTGAATCAATATAGTCCTAAGTGATGAATTAAAAGTACTGCAGAAAATGTCCTACCATTTTTAATAAATTGTTCCATAACCTTCAATGTATTTTTTCTTACACATTTAGTCATTGTTTACATTACTGTTTTACTGAAATTAAATTATAAATGTTGGGGATTTAGGAAAAATAATGTTGCATTTGTGAGCCGGCCAGTCTGCTGTTCTGTCAACATATTTCTACAGAGGTATTAGGTGAACTACCAATTTATGATACACAATGGGTTCTTCTAGTAAATTCTCAGGTCAGTCATTTGTTATGAAAATACACTGTGTTGTCCTTTGAATTTAAATTTGAGAATACTATCCAGATATTAACAACTGAATATGTTTCTCTATTGCTGTTAGTGAGATTGCACTGCATCAGACAACACTCTACTGTGTTGAATGCCTTTGGCCTTTGGCAAATGAACGCATCTATTCTGCTTACTACCCAGCACATGAGAAAGTGCCCCTTAGCCCTTTTTTGAAACCTTGATTTTTCTCCTGACATCAGCCATCTCTGAACTATGAAGTCAAGCTTTTAATCCATAATTACAAATAAGGCTCAGAATCAAATAACTCTGAGAGAAGAAGCTATTGACATGAGTCTTTCATGATATTTTGAAATAACATGGAGAAATGATACAGCCCACTCTGGACTTTGAGCAGAGACAACATGTTAAATACTTTGACACAATGTCTTGTATATTTAGTAGTAGGTATTGAAAAAAGTTTTCTTCAACTAATTAAAAAATTGAATATAGATAGTTATATTCATGTTTGTTCAAAATCTATACTTAAAGAGTACTATGTAATGGAAAGATGTCACTGAGCAGGAACTCTCTGACATGTCACAGGAAATCTATATCTATTAGGGATTCAGAATTATTGTTTCTGGTAGAATATGTTTTGAAGGAACCCAGGATAGAACATTTAGTCATTATTCTCTCTTCTACCAGCCTTTGACAGACAAGCTAATAAGAATTTTATATTGTCACATAAAATTAACCTTAAAAAAGAAAGTTAATAGTCTGGATACATAGACAGAGAGCCTGGTAAAGTTAATCTTATGGCTAGTTTGGCTTGGAGAAGTGAGGAGCATTAAAATTATCTGCATAGAATCCACAAAATATGGCCAAAAATATTATACCCTTTAAAGAAAAGTCTGATTCAAGATGGACTTGGTGTCAGAGAAAAGCACAAACCTAACTGACTTCTCTTTCCATCAACACAATCAGCTCTATTTAATTTGCAAAGACTCATGGAAGAAGAATCCTTAGAGGCCACCTGCTTTGATTGTGTCATATCATGGATGAGTAAACTGAGGTTCAGACTTACCAAAGTTCACACATCAGCCTAAGTGGGCACAGACACATTTATAATCTTATTTGACACTAATTCACACCTACCCTACCACTCACATTGTCTTTTTATAAATAAAGCATCTTCCCACTGGAGGGTGACAATGAATTAAGGGTCAATAAGTCAATTCTGAATTTATGCGTGAGGGACTAGAATGAAATCTTAATTAAACCTTACATTTTGTTTTTACATTATCGCTAAAGAACCAATGTTCAGAAACAACAGACTATAAAATATTCTGCGGGTCAGTTCTATTGGAGAAATAAGTGAGACCACTTAATGTTATCCACAGTGGATGAGAATCAAAAGGGCAAGGATTATTAAGGATTTCAAAAGAAAAGAAAAAATGATGGCATCTTGCTTTATTCTGTCCTATTCATACTTTCGGCCAAAATAATTTTTCAACTTAATTGTGTGTCAGTAAATTAGAAAGGTGTAATTATTTCCATTTTGCAGAGAATAAACTGAGGTAGTGGGAAGAAAGAACATTTGCTTCTGGGGAGACATTACTCCGGCAAAGTCAACAGAACGTGGTGCTCTGAAACAAGAGAAAGTATACATGCTTCCGAGGAAAGGGTAATGTGACCTTTAGAAGGAATTTCTGCCTCCAGTCCAAGAAGAGCAAGAAGTTCTCTGGTTTCAGAAAGACAACACAGGTTTGTAGTGTGCTCTGAGAGAAATCCTGTAGAACTGTGTTTGGGAATGAGATTCTTTGAAGAAAATTTTATGAGCAAAAGAGATGCTCCTTTGCCTGTGGGTTGTTAGCAATATAAGATAATGAGATGCCAGAACTGAGCATTTTAATAATTCCCACAAATGTTAATTTTGTGGCTTCCTTTTAACCGAACTTATAGTAAGTGATTTCCTATCCTAATTGAACATTTTTAAAATATCTTCCATGTGTCAGACTTGTTTAGAAAACTGAAGATGCAAAGATGACGAGATCCCAGGCTTTGACAAACACACAGCCTAGAACTTCAAAATATGCTACAGGCTCCTATAAACCACTTACATTTAAACTTCTAACACTGAAAAAAGAAGCAAACCACGATGTGCAGCAGAGTTCTATGTCAGTGTTACAAAAGTTATGAACGACCCCAATTAGGAATGCAAAATAACATCTCAGAAGCAACCTGATGAATTGGCAAGGGTGAATGAAATATCTCTTGAGAAAAGTTATGGCAGAAGAGGCACCTTGTTGATGGTAAAGGATGGTGGGTCCTTCTGCTCCTAGAGGTTTCAAGAGACCTACATCCAGGACTGTGAGGGAAGCTGTCAGTTTCTTGTTGCTCTGTAATTTCAGATTGAGATGTTCCCCTTTTCTGAATTCCGAGCTACAGGTGCATTTATAAATTACCCTCCCATAGGTCCTATGGCATAGGAGGTAAGTTTAGCCCTTTGATAATGACAAGCAGAGTTTGCAAATCTCTTTCTTGCTTGCTTAATCCCTGGATTTTACCTATACTCTGAATGAAAGTAATGCACATTAGTCAATTAATAGGCTGTTAAATGACAACAGTTCCGGGCAATTTAATTACTGTTGGTGAAATAAGAAATGAATGATTGCATGTCAGTAACCAATTCCAGTTCCTTTCCTTATAACAGATTAACTTTGAATCATGATATTTTCTCTGGAAAATATTGATTGTTTCTGTGAACACATTGGTTGCCGTTTCATGTATTACAGAAATTTGAGTTTTGGGATGGTATTTCTTATCTAGATGGAATGTGGAACACTTATAATAACTTTTTAAAAATAAAATAACATGAGCTACTTTAGAATAAATTAGAATTGTTGGTAGAAAAGATAATGAGAGTCCTTTGACTTTCTGTCTAGTGTTTGTACCTCCCAAATCCCTGCCAACTCCAGACCATTCATACTATTTTAAATAATTAAATAGCATCAAGAGAAATATCAAGGAGCACTAATCTTTGTTTTGGTGATTATTTCATTCATTTAACATTGTCTGTGGGCTCTGGCTTCCATATTTTTATGTTTGATTTGTTTAGTCGGTGTTTTCCCTCCCTGGGTCCAAATCTGATGAGAACAGTGACTTTGCCTTTTTGGTTCACTATTTATCTGAGGGACCAGAATAGGGCCTGGCCCCAAACAGATGTTTAGAATATGTTTATTGAATGAATTGAGTAGAACAAAGAAAAGACAATGCATCAGTAGTTACCTATGTCTTTTAAAGTGAGCTCTGAATTGTACATAGACTAGAGAAGAGTGAATATCTAAAACCAAAATTTAGGGTGGGGGGGGGGAAGAAAACTCAGTACCCTGCTAATGAAAGGAAGGTTTTGATTGCATTATCTATAAAAGATAACTTGTATCTAACTAAAGCTGTCAATCATCTGTTTCTACCCACCCAAAGATTAGAAGAGCATCATTTGCATCTCAGTTATCCTCTAGGTTGATAAGTGAATTTTGGCAGCAATTAGGTGTGCTAATACCTAGGTCTGCAGATACTTTTTTTTTTAGAGCAATTGAGATTTTGGAAATATATCCTTCCTATACAATCCCCTATTATTAAATGTTCATGAAAAGCAAAGGAGATTTGTAGTTACATTTAGAAAGGATTAAGGGTTTACAGTTAACTAGAACTAAACTGCATAATATCTGTTTTCAATGATTGGATCATCTTGTCTTACAATTAATTGCCTACTGCATTGACACCTGGAAGGAGAATTCTTAAATAAAGTGCCAACAAATTCACATGCATGCTCATTCATTTTAATAGTCCTTTCATATAACACCCTATCACTGAAAGACCCCTGCATACTAGGTGTACTGCGGGATACTACACAGACAAGTGTGAGTCCATCACTTCTGTCTAGGGGGGGATTGCTACAAGAACCTCATAACTGGTCCCTCTGTCTCCAGAAAAACCTTTGTCCAAAGTGCCCCCCCCCCCTATTTCAGAGAGTTATCATTCTAAAATGCAGATCTGATTAGTACTCATAATTACATCCTCTCATACTATTGGTGTAAAAATAAAATAGGTCACTACATGTAAAGCCTAAATAGTGCCTACTACTTAGTAAGTGGTCAGAAAATGTTAGTTGTTGTCACTATAATCATCTCCATTTTACAGATGAGGACGCTGAGGTTTAGAACAGTTAAATCACCTGCCAAATTTCATAAGGCTAACAGAACTTGGAAAAAAGCCACTCTGTCTAATTTAACCACTGCCCTGTATCAATATTAACATCCTCTTCTGCATTCTAACCACAAATCTTTCTCAGACAATTTCGAGCCATTATCTCAGCACGGTTTCCTGCTCCAGTGGTGCACATGTATGTGTATAAGCAAAATCCCTGAAATCTGCCCAGGTGATATTTAGGGCATAAACTAAAAAAAAAAATTATATGCTGTTTACCTGAAATTCAAATCTGACTGACTGTTTCCTATTTGTGTTTGTCAAACCTTGCCACCCTACTATGTGTGTATGCTATACTCATGTGTGTGTGTGTGTGTGTGTGTGTGTAAA
This sequence comes from Murina feae, assembly GCA_004026665.1. Classification (NCBI taxonomy): domain Eukaryota; kingdom Metazoa; phylum Chordata; class Mammalia; order Chiroptera; family Vespertilionidae; genus Murina; species Murina feae. The sequence goes on from PVJC01035504.1 coordinate 14,778, forward strand.
ATTGTTTGTGCTATAAAAAACATCACTCTATGAGAGAGGCAGTTCTCTGTGGTTACCTTATTGCTAGCTCTCTGGAGGTCAGCTTAAATTACAGGGCAAAGACGAAGGCAGGTATCTTATTTCTCTCTTGTTCTGGAAGGTGTTCAGAGAAGTCAATGAGCATCTTTGATGCTAAATGAGGATAAATGGCAGAAGACACTGATGCACACTAGCTGAAGATGGTTTAGCAAACCCATTACATGAGAGAAGAGGTATCTGATTTCCTGAAAGTAGCTCGTGAATAACTTCAGCTCAAATTCATCATGTGGTTTTATGAGATTTCCTGTTGCAGAATATTTTAACCATGTTTATTTTCCCCTTGACTTTAGAGATTTGATGTATGATTGCAAGTTGTGAAGAATGTGGTAACTTTTTGGTCTGCCCATTGAAACAATATTTCCTAATGTCTGTTGATTAAATGAAAGGTAACACCTTCCTAAAGTAATCTATATCCTCAAGTTCATGAACATTCTGACACTAGATTTATTTTTTGTTTCTTTCAGGAAACTCAGAGTTTTCCCAGATACCACATGAAGCATCTACACTGCTTTTATTGCAGAAGTATCATACAAAATGATACTTTTACTTATACTGAGCAGACATCCAGATATCCCACTGCTATATTCAGAAACCTAGACTCAAACAGGGAGGGCTGCTATTAGGTATGTCATATACATGCCAAAGAGTAGCATCCTTTTAAGATTTTTGGAAGAGTTTTGTAGGCTATTAAAGACGATGTTTGCCTCAGAGTTCTCCCTACCTTCTCCCACTTGTTCTTCATCAGGTCAAAGATGCTGGTTCTCACTCTGAGCCTTACTAAGTGCTTTAGACCTTTGAGCTTTTACCTCTGCATTCTACCTCTGCTCATTTCCTGCTTGTGGATTTCTTAAGATTCCTATTTGCTATAGTAGAGCACCTACGATTTGCTCCACAGGTGTAGAAATCTGAAAGACCAGGCTCTTTTGGACTTCTAGCCGCCTGACCTACCCTCTCGGTGCAGAGAATGCTCTCACAAGGAGAAGGAGGACCTCTCGGAGGAGAGAATGGCCGTCAGAGCTGCTCTAAGCCTGGTGGTATTACCATAAAGAAGAGAGACTGGTCACCTGGGTTTTCTCATTCCCGCACTTAGCTGTTGCAATTTTTTATTCCAACCGGAAGCAATATCTGTGATTTACAAAGGGTCTGATGTAAATTAAGGAAAAATTATCGTTAATATTTGTATTGTACTATCTCTAGGATATCTAATTAAGTATGGTATTCTAAATAATTGCTTAATTTGAATTGTTTTAATATTTTAAAATTTTGTTTTGAAAGAAATCAAACAGATTTGAGGCATGTGTGCAAATAGTTAAGAGATTAAAGAATAAAGTTAGGGAAGATGCTTGTTTCTCTTATCCTGTCCTCTCTTACATTCTTATATTTCAAATTCTCTTACTTAGTTTCTGTTTTTGTTACAAATTGGATCTGAAACCCTTAATAATTGTTTTTCTTAACTTCCTCTTCAATTCCTCAGAACAGAGATTTACAACTCAGTTATCTTTTGTGACCAACTGGTTTCCAATAATTTACGTGGGAGCATTGGAATCTCAGGTCTCCTGAGTTACCCCATATTCTAGTCATAATAAAGTTTTCCCTAAACTCTATAAGCCAAACGTGGAAGGCTTCTCAGATAGTACACAAAACGGAAGCTGCAGTTCGGCGATAGCTGCTGACCCAAGTGTGGGTCATCATCATAGAGTACAAAGCAGTGGGCTCAATAGTGGGGACAACATAACGTTACCTTTTTGTAGCAAGATAATGACTTTGCCTTTGCTGTGGTGTTCCGTTTGCTTCCAGCTTCATGAATGGAGAAAAAGGGGAAAGGGTGTGTTGGGGAAAGAGGAGGGGGGTCGCGGGGAGAACTGGGGAAAATGTGCCCGAATCATACTTTTTAAATGCTTCAATAAAGAGCTGCTAAGGTCTTTTGATAAAACAGGCCTAATTATTTCACTCTTAAGCTTCAAGATCTCCATTAGGTCTTTGTTTGTTTGTTTGTTTTTTTGTTTTTGTAAAAGAAAAGTCCGAATACTCTGCATGGCTGATGAGGCACGGCAAGGCCCAGCTGGGGCTACCTCTGCTGTTGCGTCTCCTCAGCCTCACCCACAGGCCACTAGGCATCTTCTCCACGGAGAGGCGTCACTTCCCAGCTAAGATTTGGTTGGTCCCCTGCCTCTTTGCCTTCCACATTACAAACATTCGTGTAATCAGTGCCTTAACAATCTGTTTTCATGTCTGCTGTCCAGTGTAAACTGGAGAGTATTTTCCAAAACCGAAGCAAGCTTCACTATCAATACAACTAAGAAACATATTGCAATTTGAATTCTGATCTCCTCATAACTAGAGCTGGGCATTTTCATTCCCAATTGTTCATCTAGGGGCAGACAGGCAGAACTTTCTTTAGAGCAGAACATTAATTCTGAGCCGTGATTCTTCATTAGGCTGAGATCTTGCAGGAGCCTTCAGGATTGCTTCTGAAAATATTTCCTTAGAGATCATACCATGTTTTTCAATTCTTGTTGTTTTTCCTCTCCATCTCTCTGTAGTTACCATTAGTAAGGTTCACCTAGTTTGTCATCTGGGCCACTTTGGTTTATTTTAGAGAAGTGGAAAAGGTACATTTTAAATTCAATATTTCAAAAAAGACAAAAGTAGATATTATATAAGTTTATTCACAATAACAACAGCTATAATTAAAACTGACTGTTACCAAAAAGTGCAGGAACTTTATGAAAAAAATTGCAAACTTTTTGGATGGCATAGCAATGACCTAGAACGAGGAGTGACAACCTTCATGAAAAAAATTTAAGTAAAAAAATAATGTTGCTGTGAGGAAAATAAAGGTCCACAGTACTAGTTCTCTAATGACAGGATAAAGGTTTTACAGGGGCAAGTCACACATCCACGCTGCTCCAGATTTACAGAATTACCTTTTTTAAAAGTACTTTTCAGCTGAATGAAATATTATGTAAGGTTTTTGTTCATTAAGAACATCATCCAACACACAGAAAGTCTGACCATCATTTCAACTAAGAAACTAGTTACAACACCCATCCCCTGATGCATTTTTAATAGTTTTTTTAAAATTCCTTATTGTTTAAAGTATTACATAAGTCTCCTTTTTCTCCCATTGACTTTTCCCTGGCTACTTCTACCCCCTAGCACATGCCCTCACCCCCCTACTGTCTGTGTCTATGGGTTATGCTTTATGTATGTATACAAGTCCTTTGACTGATCTTACCCCCCCCCCAAATGCCCCCTGCCTTGCCTCTGAGGTTGATTGGTCTGCTCAATGCTTCTGTGTCTCTGGATCTATTTTTGTTCATCAGTTTATGTTGTTCATTATATTCCACAAATGAGTGAGATCATGTG
>PVJC01035505.1:0-18225 GCA_004026665.1 Murina feae
GGAAACGTCCAGTCCTGCACTCACCAACCCTCCCACCCCCCAGTGCACGAACCCTGAAGGGGCTGTGGGCAGCCTGAAATGGCCCTCAGCCCCTCACCCAGGCTGGCCAGGCATGCCAGCAGGTGGACATCTCCCCTGAGGTGCCCCAGACTGCAAGAGGGCACAGGCCGAGCTGAGGGACCCCCACCCCCCGAGTGCATAAATTTTTGTGCACCGGGCCCCTAGTAAGAAATAAACGATTAAGAAGAAGGAAAAGCCTAACCGATTTGGCTCAGTGAATAGAGTGTCGGCCTGCAGACTGAAGGATCCTGGATTTGATTCTGGTCAAGGGCATGTACCTTGGTTGTGAGCATGTCCCCAATGGGGAGCGTGCAGGAGGCAGCTGATTGATGTTTCTCTCTCATCTATGTTTCTGATTCTCTATTCCTCTCCCTTCCTCTCTGTAAAAAAAATCAATAAAATATGTTTAAAAAAAAGAAGGAAAAATATTTGCTCAGTTCGGGACATGCTGAATTTGAGGTGCAAATGAGAGACTTTACAAGGAATTTAAATATGTGGGTTTGATCTTGGGTGGGTAATCCAGTCTAACAATCTGATATTGGGAGTCATTAGAATCCAGAGAGTAATTAAAACCACTAGAGTAAGTAAAATTTCTGAGGGAGAGTATGTAAAGTGAGAAAATAAAAGGTCAAAGGAAAAAAGTAAAAAGCCTGATGAATGCCAACACTTGATAGAAGAACAGAGCTTAAGTACTCCTTAAAAGAGACCGAGAAAGAACATCCAGGAAGATAGGAAGAAAATCAGTACAGTTCAATGTCACAGAGCCAAGGAACATGATCTAGCAAGGGCAAAAGTTTCAAATAATTAGGAAATGCCTATTGCAATAAAGATTAAAGCAGAGATATAGCTAGGGCAAATTTACTATTGATTTCATGACAGCAGCTCCAGTAGAATGGTGAGAGCAAGAGCAAGACTGCAGTGAGCTGAACCAGGAATGGGAGGTGAGGAAGTAGAAACCTACAGAGCGTATGTGAAGGAATTTGGATAGGTCGGACAGCTGCTGAGAGTCATTAGAGAAAGGTTTCTTTTTTGTCTTTGTCTTTTTTTTTTTTTTTTTTAATGAGGAGAGATTTGGACACGCTTCAATATTAGTTGGGAGAAAACAAGATCACATTTGAACAAGTCACCAAGAAAACTTTGTTTCTGGAGAAGACTTCATGAGTTTCATCCCCTTAGAAAGAGAAAATCCAGTAACCCAGTGTGTTCTCTTTTTGTATTTAGTTTCCAAGAAGCTTAAAATCGAATTCAGTTCCCCTTAGATGTCTGGTAGTATTTACAGCCACTTCCTTCATCTGCTTTCTGTTCTGTTTTATATCTCAATATCTTATTTTTTAAGGAATAATTATAATGAGAAGTTTATAAGGCACTTTCATACTTGAGAACTCACAGCATCCATCCTCCATTCAGCACAAATTTAATGAGTGCCTGCTGTGACCATACACTTTGCTCCATGCAACAGTCACAATGATAAGTAAGACAGCACAGTTGCTACTTTTACAATCTAGTTCAGGAAACTGACATTAATGGAATTATTATACTGATAATTACAAGTGTGGTAAGTGGACCAAAAGAAAGTACTGGAAACCTCAAGAATCTGAGGGGTCAGGAAAAGTATCTTTGAGACTGAAGGATGAAAGAGACTCAGAGATGGCTAGGGTAGCATCCAGTCAGAATAAAATCTGCTCTGTGGAAACCCTGTAAGTCAAGCATGTCAAACTCTCAACCTGCAGGCCGCATGCAGCCCACAACAAATATTTCTTATGACCCAGCCAATGTAACATTATGTAAGAAACATTTTAGTACAAATTTTGTAACTTAATTTTTACAACATCCTGTTATACATAATTATTAATAACAAACTACAACGTTCGCTAATGACTGATTACTATAATAGTGTTCCATTCATTTCCCTTATGAGCCTTACACACAGGCACACCATTTCTCTCCACTAATACTAGTAGAGAATATTTTAGCAGCCAATTGCCATGTCATTAGTCTTAGACTGACTTGTTTGGTGTGCGCAACAGGAAATATTTCGCTTTCAGAGAACAAGGAAAATAGGTTTATTTGCATTACGCTTATTAATTTGTGCAGTTATTCGGTGTCTGGTAAATTAATGTTCAAGAAAAAATATTAATTTTTATTAAAGTGTTCAATTATTTTATGTTAACGATTACTCAGTTATTTCAGCTCTTCTATTCAGCATTTCTCTATCAAAATCAATCTACATTTCTATGAAAATTGAAGCTTTTGTTTTTTTGCAACCCACATAAACTTAAACCTTGTTTATTTGGCCTGTGTTAGCCTTTGAGTTTGACATGCTTGCTGTAAGTGATCATTCAGTTTCTGCCTGGACAGTTACAGAGATGGGAACCAGTGCTGCCTTTTTGAGCAGTGATACAAGTTAAATAGAGCAGAATTTGGCTCATATAGCTTCTGCCCAGAGTTATGTACCTCGAGTCCACACAGATAAGCTTAATTATCTCTACCATGGCTTTTCACAGCTGAAAGATAGCAGCTATAAGCTCCCCATATACATGTTTATAGATAGATCTGTTCTCTCACGGTTAAAAACAGATTTTCCAATTTTTGTTGTTGTTGCCCAATAATGACACACTTAAAGAAACTTCTACTTGTTTGCAAACACCCATTCTTAGCTTCTTCTACAGAAATACAACTCCTTGCTCTCTTGTATAGAATTGTTATCTAGATACCTGGCTGTCCAGAGAGGAAAACACACACGCGCGTGCACACACACACATACACACACCTACATTTTTCAGCTTCTATTGCAGCTAGGTGCAGCAGATTACAATGTTTAACAATAAGTTCTCATGAAAGGGGGGATGGAGGGAAGCTCTGATTTGTAAAATGTCCCAGTGTTTGTGGTGTTAATTCTCCCATGACTGCTTTCAAGCTACCAACATGATTCACTGAATGTGAAGTTGGGAGGCAATGTACACAGTGGGCTCTCACATGCCTTAGGAGTGGACTCCAGCATGCCATTGGGAAGGGGGAACCATGAGATTAAATTCTCAATGGATGTGAGTGGAAGCAATGCATATAATGGCCCGATTGTGCCGTCAGTGGAAGTGGGGACTTCCACTTTCCCTTTTTCTCCTTCCAGTGGTCTAGAATACAGACCTGTTGGAGAATCCATTTTATACCGTGTAGATAGGGTATCATTCAGAGATGGTGAAGCAACAAGATAGGATAAGCTTGGCTTCCAAATATTTTAGAGATGTCTTACTAGCCCTAGTTTCCTTGTGGGTGGTATTTTTTTATGTAAAGAAGAAAGAAATTTCTAACTTGTTTCAGCCATTATTATTTTGAGTCTCTATTAGAACAACTGAAATTGCATTCCAACTAATAGAGTCACCTATCACAAAATGGCCATCAGACCACTGCTCTAACATTATGTAAAATGTTAGACACCCTCTTTGTTCTAGAGATCTCAGCCCAGACTAAAGCTGGCATGTAATCAATTTGCTATCAGGCAAGGTAAAAGGTCATGAGTGCTCTACGGTAGTGCAGATGGTTAGTTACACAGTTTTAAAGGAGGGGATGATGATGATGATGATGATGATGATGATGATGATGATGATGACGATATAGAAGAAGAAGGATGATGATGAGAAGGAGGCAATATTTGAACTCAACCTTCAAAGATAGTTAGAATTTTGACAGGCAGAGCTTTTCAGGAAGAGCGATTGTACTTTTCATTCAGATTTTAGATTCCAATCATTCTGAAAATGTGATCCTGCAGAAAATCTCTACACTGCTATTTTTCTTCTTTAATAGAATGAATTAATATTGTAAAACTATGACAAAAATGTTTTAAATATTTAAGAGAATCAATTGTTTTCTGAGTCTCTGATCCCCCTTTACAAAAAAGCCCTTGATTTGCTCATTTCAAAGATTTGGGTGGATTAATTAAAGCAGTCCTCTAAGTGCTTTCCTAAGCAATGCTTTCTGGGTTTATTTTGAATTACTAAGGTGCATAAAGACACTAAAATTTCTTTCCTTTTTTTAAAAAAAAATCTGTGATTCAAACTTTTCATTAATACAAACAGACCTCTCTTTCCATTAATTTTACTTAAGGAAAGGAATGAAGTCTTGCGTTTCCTTTTTATTACTTCACAGTGTCCAGTATAGCAGTGAGCACAAGAAAAGCTCTCAGTAAATATTTTTCAGTCTGAATGGGAGTCACAGAATTTGAGACAATGGAGAAGGATGTTGGGAAAGTAGGATGAGGAAGGGACTGCTTAAATGGCCTAGAAATGTAAAGGAAATGTCTGCCATGTGCATGGTAAAGACTTAAGAATGAGCCATCAGATCCTAATAGCAAAGCCCCATTCTCCTCTTCCCTTCATTTCACAGGTTAGAAAATAGAGGCCCTGTAGAAAAATGGCCTTGACTCCTAGAATTGGGTCTAGCCTTCGAGCGCCTTTCAAAGCTAGCTCATCCTTGTTTCCAATTTTTTTCAAAGTTGTATTATAAAAATAATACAAAGAATACTATGCATTTTTTGACATTCAACTTCACACTGTGTCTCTTCCTCATAAAATGAATGCATGCATACACATAAATAGGAACAAAGTCACATAGTGAAATTCCAAGACTTGGAAATGTAACTTCTCTTTGTAAAGGAACAAAAACATTAAAGATTCGGGATTCTCCTAACCCATCAGAACATCCAGGTGTTATCTGCTTAGCTTATTCCTCTCTTTAGAGTTAGATAAACTCTAAAGTTCAGAGTTGGACACAAGCCAGGGAGGCAGGTTCCTTTAGAAAAAGCAGTCAGAACAGAAGAACTAGAATTCCCAAGGGGCTGTGTGAAGCTAGAATGTGAGACAGAGAAAGGGGGTCAAGGAACCGAGATGATACAGTCAGGCAGCATGGAGAGCAACCCATTCTTCTTAGCTTCTGAGAGAAGACTGGGTGGGGTTCCTTATAGGAGCAGCCACAATGATATCCTTGAGCCCCTCTAACATATCAGCAACAAAGTATATTTATAAGGAAAACTTATTATGGAGGAGGCAGGACTGAGACTTATTATGCAAGATTGAAACTTATTATGCAGGTCTAAGCTTAGTAACATTTATGTAATTTGGACATTTTATCTCCCTTTTGAATCTCGGTCTCTACATCAACACAGTGGGATCTCTTCCATGTCTAGCAACCTGTGCTGCTTTCGTATGTAAAAATAACAATATTCATTCTGAGAGAATTTCAGCTTTTCTGATTGAACTATATTCTACTTTACCATTAACTTCTATACTAGAGCCTTCAGAATTATTTTCTTTTGCTTCTATTGCTTAACAATTGGCAAAATTATTCAGCTCTCAACCTATTTAATGATTCAAGTCATATACAAACCAAGTGAAGTGATAGGGAATACTGCTTTATTTTTTACACTTGGAAGGAAAAATTGTCAATATACTTATCAAAGATAATAATTACTTGCATTATTCTAGAGAGGTAGAAACAGTCACCTAAATTTGCATTAAATTTACATTTTTCATTTTATGAATTCTCCCATAATTCAAGTCTTTAAAGATAAGTTGTCCTTAAATTTGGCCCAGAGAATTCTCTTTATTTGGAACAAACAGTACAGACAATTATGGTGCAAGCCACAATCATTTTAGGCTTAAATTCTTACAATAGCCTATTAATCCACCTCCCTTCATCTTTTCACCCACACCCCTTCTCTCTGCCCACCCACCAAGTCTATCCCCACTTCACAGCCATGGTGATACATTCAAAACCTGTCAAGTCATGTGACACACCTCTGCTTAGGAAAAAAGTTTCAGTGACTAGTAGTCTCACTCAGAGTCAGAGCCATGGTTCCATTTAGCCCCTGTAGGACACAACAGGCTCCCTTGCATCCTTGCAGACCTAATCTCCTACTGTTTCCTCTCATGAACTCTGCTCCAGTCACCGGACCTCCTTGCTCTTCCCAGCATATCCAAGCATCTCCCACAACAAGACCTATTCAAATGGTGCTCCATCTGGAACACTCTTCCTCCAATTGGTAACACCATGCCTTCCTTCCTTCAGATCTTGGCTCAAATTTCATTTATGCTAAATAGTAACCTTCTGCCCCTATTGCTCTTTATCCTCTTTCTTCTAATGTAGTCTTCTGTATAGTGTTTTGCACCCTATCATATTTTTTATCTGTGTCTTTCTTGACCCTTTCTTCCCACTAGACTATAAGTTCACTGGATTCAGAGATTTTTTTCTATTGTATTCATTCATTCTTATAATTGTAGTGCTTAGAATGGAAGTGGCATACAGTAGGCATTCAGTAAATACTTATTAAATGAATATTCATAATGAGCTACTTTTTCATATGTCGAATACTTTGTTTAATTGAGCAACGTGTATTCTCTCTAAAAGAACAATTCAAATTAAGTAAAAATTATTTTTTCTAAGATATAAAAACAATGACCACAAAAAATATCTAAGTTCCTCTGAGATCATTTTTAAGAATGGCAAATTTCAGTGTACTATAGAAAGACAGAGTGAGCAATCAACTAAAAAAAGTTTAGAAGTCTTGAAGACCCAGAATTTCTATCCTGTCATACATTATGGGGCCATTTCTACCAAGTTGTGGAGCATGTACAAGTAAACAATGTTTTTCTTATGTTTTGTGAAATTTAACTTTATGGGTGCTATGTCCTCCATGACAATGACTATACTGATGTGAAGATCTTTCTATAGATTGTAAATCCATCAAATGTCAATTCTATGGGTGTTAACCTGATCATATGCCTTGGGCTTGGGCAGACAGTATTCCTATTAAGGCAGACTGAACCAACAGGAAGTACCAGAGATATGCACAGAGAAAAAGTGCCTGGAACAGGGTCCAAATCCTCCATAGAAGATTTCAAATCTGAGTTCAACCGCTTCACACTGGGTGGATTAACAAAAGCCAGTTAACTTCCCAGACCATAGTCTTTTCTTCTGCAAAATATTAACCACAAACAATTCCTGTTTTACCATCTTATGGCATGAAATAACCAGTGTGAGAATTTCTCAAAGTATTTAGGATTCCATGCAAACTGCTCAATGGATTATTAAATGCCATTACCTGGGGCCTCTGGCTGATTCTTGGAAAGATGGTCGAGCATGTCTAGGTAAGCAATCATACCTTAGTCCTGCCCATCACCAAGACACTGAAACTAGGGAAGGGAGAAATCCAGTTTTATGATATCTGATTTTAGGTACTATTCTTAGGGATTTGTTCATCCAACAACACATCTATTGACCACCTACTCTGATGTAACTAAGGTATTGAACCTCAGATTTTGTAGGATAATAGACTTGAATGTAATCCAGCTCTTGTCCTTAAGGAGCTCACACAGAATAGTGGAGAAGACCACACACACATACCCAAAAAACCTCTAGTGGACATAGAAAGGAATTTGTCAAAAGAAAGATCTCTGGAATGAAATCCATTCCAGTTCTCTGGGTTTTAGTTTCCTTCTCTGCAAAGTATAAGAATCAAGATGGGCCATTATTTTGTTTAGGTACTTTGTAAACTGTGAATTGCCATCCAAGAGTCATTCCTTCTTTTCTGTCTTCTTCTTACTTCTTTCTACCCCTCTTTTTTTTCTTTTAATCATATATATGCATTTATTACAATACTGCCGGTAGTATGGGAGAGCAGCAGGTCATCCACAAAAATTTTCTCTGCAGCCCCCCATAAGCCAGATACTTATATAAGGTAGGACAAGGATTACATGGGGAAGTAAGGAATACAGGCATGGGGAAGTAGGAGAGTGGGACTCCATTGTTTGGGCAACAAGGTTGTTCATCTTTCCATGATAATAGGCAGTTCTTAAAAGAGAATGGTTCCCAGGTTGATTCCCATGTCCAAGGTTGACTTCCAGGTCCTGGGGACATGCAACTCCTAGCCAAGAATGGCAACTCCTAGCCAGGTCAGAATATTTTTTCTTTAACCAACACAAGGCAATCATGGTTAACAGAGTATAATTGATATTTCCCATAATCATAGATAGTCCCCAATATTCTATTCTTGTCCCTAATATTTCCTCACTGCTATTTCTATCATCTCATATCTATGAGATTAGTTTTAGATGAAAAGTCTCATCCTGCTGGACTACATCTTCTTCTGCCTTGAAAGCAGCTCCTACGGATGAATTCACCAAATGCAAGATCATGGATACATGTTCTATCAACTGAGAATTGTCAGAAAGATTAAAACAGCACATTCCTTTAAATTCCTCACAACCATCATTATGCTGCAACAGCAAATAATCTATTGCTGCCTGATTTTCTAGAACTGCCTCCCTAACCTGGCTCAGCTCTTGATTTTCCCCATATATAGCCCTGGAGGTGGCATTCAGGGTTTTTACCATGCTATAAGCCAGTCAGGTCACTTCTACATTAAGGGAGCCTACCATTGCCAGCATAACAAAAATGGTCAAAGCACTATATTCAACAGGTGGAGATCATCATTGCAGTCCGCTGCCATGGCCTTGAGAAAGTCTTTTTTGGTTCAGAGCATGTAATGTTTCTGAGGCATAAAGATATTCACCATAAGGAACAGGTACCCCCAAAGCTGTTAGCAGGGATAAATAGTTACCCCACATATCAGAAGCCAACCAGTCAGCAGCTTAGTATGTCCATTACTATAAGGGAAGGTGAAATTATCAGAACAATCCATATTGTAGTTAATAGACACTGACAGACAATAATTAGAACACTCAGTAACAGTCAGACATTTGCCACAGGGAACTACTGCAATAACCTTTAGAGGAAACATTCTGTATCTTTTTCCCAGATAGTGGGTCCCAACATATAAAGGTCCCTGTATATGACTTCCCAAAATGAATTTAATAATTGTATGTATTATCAATAGGTGTCCCAACTCCTACTCAGCAAAATGTAAATGTCATTTCCACACAGATTCCTCCCCTGCCAGCTTCAGAGCAGTTGGAGTGGTGGGAAGCATGTCTCAGTGTCCCATCTATTTTTCCTCAGGTTGGCCCATCATCCTTGCTCTGCTCACATCTGTCTAACTGCCTATCATATCCTCCCTCAAGGATCTTGGCTCTGAATTCTTTCAGAAAAAAGGGGTGCAGAGTCTCTTCTGTAACTTCTTCATGCTGAGGAGGGACAAAGTTTTTCCTTCAGAGTCAAGAGATCCTTGCTCTCTATCAGAGGGACAATGAGGCCTAGTCATGGAAGGAGGGGGCAATGGTGTCTAGAGTTGGTATTCCCTGAGTGCAAGTATGGCTTGTAACCTGGTGGAGACAAACTTACAAAATTTAATAGTATTATTGGGCAAAAGTTAGAACACCAAGAATTATGATAAATGATCTGGTGGAAGTAAAAAGACATTTCAGTTCTAATAATTTCCTATTGAAACACAATTTTTATCCCCTAAATCATTCTCATTTTTATTAAGGACAATGTGGCCTGATTGTTCACATAAACACAATAAGAATAACAGTTGATCACATAGGCTATTTTTAAAAAATATGCTTTGCTGGAATCTCATGATCAAGCTTTAATTAGTCTTACAGGGAAAAGAAGCTGAGTCACTTAGCTGCCATCAGGTTTGCCTAAAATACCTATAAATTGATGGATTCCTCAACTTGAGGTTCACAATGATGTCTTGAAATTTCTTCCTTGCCATCTCTCAGGAAAGGAACCTTTGTTCCTTACCTGGAAAGACTGCCATGAACCATGCAAGCAATCAAGATACCAGACTATTTCTCTAAGGCACTCATATTGGCTCCAAAGTCAGCTTTCATTCCTTAAAGCTTCATGGCAATATCCAGCATCTGGGCATGTTTCTCTTAGACATGACATTCCATTCAATCTTAGTTAATATAGACACAATTAGAAACAAGTCTTATTGAATTTATGCAAAGAAACATATTGCCACTTATTAAGAACTGTCAAATTCTGGAGGGACAGGTAGGAAGAAAAATATAAAATTTACCAAATTGCTTTAAAAATGCTTCCTTATATATGAAAAACAAAAAGTTTAAGAATCATCAATACTTGCAACAAAAGTTACAAAAACTATATAATTATTTTCCACTCATTTAGCCCCATAATCAAATTTTTGTTTCTCCTGGTTTTTCTTGCCAATCCTTCTAAAATCCAGATACTTTGTAGAGTAATGCAAATGACATGGAACCTTGTCTTTTCTGAAAAATATAATATTCCAGGATAACAATTAGAACTATAAATGAAAGCATAATATAGCTGTCATTATTATTTGACAAGGCTTCCCTGTACCCTAAGCAGAAAATTTTCCTTCATGAGAGAGAAAACGAACATTTGAAGCATTCCAGAGCATATTGGAATGACCTAAAGCCAATTCTAGATTAAGAAAAAGTTTCTTAAAATTCAAATCCTGGGAAGGTTGGCAAACTTCTTTGACTAAAAGATCATATATCATTATTATTATGCATTCAAAGCGACAAAAGAGTATTAAACTCAAACGTAGGCTAGCAACCTTCAGTTCCCAAGATAAAAAAGATGGCTTTTTTAAAAAAATCAAGTGACTGATTAATATAACATAATTATTTCAATAACTTATAGAACTTTTGCTTCCTGGGCAAAACCAGGAAAGACCTTTTCCCTTTTAATAGACTATAAAAGGACTAACCAAAATGAGGTTTAGTCTCTTAACTTTATTTGTCTTTGGGTGTGGTAAAGTAAGTGACACCAATTGGATTTCTTCTATCTGTCTCCCCCCTCTTCCTTTTTTGTTTTCTTCCCCTCTCCCCATTCTCTTGTCTCCAAAATTATTCTTCTCCTTTCCTCTATTCTCTCTTTGCTTTTTAAAAATATATATTTTTATTGATTTCAGAGAAGAAGGGAGAGAGAAACATAAATAATCAAAGAAAATTATTGATCAGCTGCCTTCTGTGTGCCCCACACTTGGAAATTAAACCTGCAAACCTGACTGGAAATTGAGCCAATGAACTCCTGGTTCATGCTTAATCACTGAGCAACACTATGGTGCTCTCTCTGATTTGATAAGACCCACTCTCCATCACATTCTCAATTAGCTGATTCTAGCTTGAACATTAAAGTAACAGCTAGATTGGAAATATTTTGATCCAACCTGTTTCCTCATTGTATCACATGGTGGTTAAGAGTTTTAGTGGAAGATCCAAGATGGCTGCTGATGGGACGTCAGGGTGCAAGATAGTGTGTGAGTGAGAGAATGAGAGGGGAGTGTGTAGACATGTAGGGAGCGTCTGTATTTGTGAGAGAGGGACAGCTATATTCCACAGGACTGTTGGGGACTGGCGGACCAGGCTCCCCTGGCCTGGAAACTTCTATCACTGCTGAAATCTCTCCCAGAGCAGCTGGCTTTGGCACAGGGACTGCACCATCTTGAAGGGGAGACCAGCTATTATCAGAAGACCAGCCTTACCTTCAACTGAGGAGACCTTGGATACTTTCCAGGACCCTACAACCAAAACACCCAGGGAACAGTAGCCGCAGCTGTGAACCCACAAACATGGGGACTCTAGCCTCCTGGACCTCGGGTGCCTAAAAAGACTGTTGGGGGCAGACAAAGCAGCACCAAATGCATGGACAGGCCCTGCGCCTTTTCACAAAGCAGATAGAAAGAACAGCTGAATTGAACAATACCCACTCGGAATTGGCAAATTAAATACAGCTGGTGAGGCAATCAATGGACAGAAAGGTCAGATATTGCTGAGAGAAAGTGTTGTTTTTGGTGCCTTTTAGTCAACACAGAAGAGAGAGAACTACATAACCAGAAGCCCTGAGAGGAGCTATCATGGGGAGACAAAGAAACAGCCTGCATATGAAAGAAAAAAGGAGTTAAACAAAATAAAGGCAAGCAATATGTCAGAAAAAGAATTCAGAGCAACGGTCATAAGGACACTGAAATGGATGGAAGAAAAATTCAATAATATGTGTAAGAACCAAGAGGAAATGAAGAAGAACCAAGAAGTAATGAAAAATGACATTGCTGCAACAAAGAAATTGTTAGAAACCATCAATAGTAGAATAGAAAAAGCAGAGGATTGCATCAGTGAGCTAGAAGACAAGGTAGGAAAAAAATACCCAAGCAGAGCAGCATCTAGGAAAAAAACCCACAAAACTTAAAAAACAGGAGGAGAGCCTCAAGGAACTTTGGGACAACATGAAATGAAACACCATATGCATAATAGAGGTACCAGAAATAAAGGAAACTGAGCAAGGAATAGAAAACCTGTTAGAATAAATAATGACAGAAAACTTCCGTGATATTGGGAAGAAAAAATGCACACAAGTCCAAGAAGCTCACAGAGTCCCAAATAAGATTAAACCCAAAAGACTGACACCAAGACATATTATAATTAAACTGGCAAACACCAATGACAAAGTAGGAATCTTAAAGTCTGCCAGAGAGAGACAGAAAGTTACCTAAAAAGGATCTCCCATCAGACTATTGGCTGATTTCTCAACAGAAACACATCAGGCCAAAAGGGAATGGAAGGAAATATATAAACTGTTGCAAAGCAAGGGTCTGAATCCAAGAATACTGTACCCAGCAAGGCTATCAATCAAAGTTGAGGGTGAAATCAGGAGCTTCACAGACAAAAAAGGACTAAGGGAGTTTATGACCACCAAATCAGCAATACAAGAAATGCTAAAGGGACTGTTATAAAAAGAAGAAATAGGAAGGGAAGAAGGAACACAGGCATAAAGAATAAAAATGGCAACAAACAAGTGCCTATCAATAATAACTTTTAATGTAAATGGATTAAATGCCCAATCAAAAGACATAGGGTAGCTGAGTGGATAAGAAAACATGACCCATATATCTGCTGTCTACAGGAAACCCACCTCTGAACAAAGGACTCACACAATCTGATGGTGAAGGGATGGAAAGAAGTTTTTCAAGCGAATGGAATGAAAAAAAAGCTGGAGTAGCAATACTTATATCTGACAAATTAGACCTCAAAGTGAAGGCCATAACAAGAGATAAAGAAGACCACTTCATAATACTAAAGGGACCAATTCAACAAGAAGATATAACTCTGGTAAACATATATGCACCCAATCCAGGAGCACCCAAATACATAAAAAAAAATTCTAGGGGATATCAAGGGAAATATTGACAGCAATACAGTCATAATAGGGGACTTTAATACCCTACTAACACCACTGGATAAATCCTCTAAACAAAAAATCAGCAAAGAAACATCAATCCTAAATGACTCACTAGATCAGATGGAATTAATTGACATCTTCAGAACATTTCACCCCAAAGCCACAGAATATACATTCTTCTCAAGTGCACATGGGTCATTTTCAAAGATAGGCCACATATTGGAATACAGGCAAAGTCTCTTCAAATTCAAGAAGATAGAAATCATATCAAGCATCTTCTCAGATCATAATGGCATAAAACTAGAAATCAACTACAATAAAAACAATGAAAAAACATCAAACACCTGGAGGCTAAATAGCATGCTATTAAAGAATTATTGGGTTACCATAGAAATCAAAGAAGAAATAAAAAGCATGGTGGCAACAAACAGCAATGGAAACACAACTATCAAAATCTATGGGACACAGTGAAAGCAGTCTTGAGATGGAAGTTCATAGCTCTACAGCCCAGCATAAGCAGAAGGAAGGAACTAATAAAGATCAAAGCAGAGATAAATGACATAGAGACCAAAAAAACAATACAACAGTCCAACAAAACCAAGAGCTGGTTCTTTGAAAGGATAAACAAGATGGATGAGCCTGTAGCCAGGCTCACCAAGAAGCAAAGACAGAGGACCCAAATAAACAAAATCAGAAATGAAAGAAGTGAAGTAACAACCGATCCCACAGAGAAACAAACGATTATGAAAAAATACTATGGACAACAACTCTATTCCAACAAAATGGACAACCTAAGTGAAATGGACATATTCTTATAAAAATACAAGCTCCCAAAACTCAATCAAAAGAATAAAAATCTGAATATGCCAATAACTACTGAAGAAATTGAAGCAGTGATAAAAATATCTTCCAGCAAACATCAGTCCTGGTCCAGAAGTCTTTACAGGGGAATTTCTACCAAACATTCAAAGAAGAACTCAAACCTATCCTCCCCAGACTATTCCAAAAAATTCAAGAGGAAGGCACACTTCCAAGCTCATTCTATGAAGCCAGCATTACCCTACTCCCATAACCAGATAAAGACACCACAAAAGAAGAGAACTACAGGCCAATATCCTTGATGAACATAGATGCTAAAATCCTCAACAAAATTCCAGCAAATCAGATTCAGCATTACATAGAAAGATCATACACCATTACCAAGTGGGATTTATTCTGGGGATGCAAGGATGGTACAATATTCACAAATCAATAAATGTGTTACATCACATAAACAAACTGAGAGACAAAAATCACATAATCATATCAATTGATGCAGAAAAAGCATTTGGCCAAATACAACATCCTTTCTTGATAAAAATTCTTAGCAAAGTGGGAAAAAGGGATCATGCCTCAATATAATAAAAGCCTTATATGACAAACCTACAACCAACATCATACTCAATGAGCAAAAACCAAACTCATTTTCCCTAAGAACAGGAACAAGACAGGGATACCATTTTCAGCACTCCTGTTTGATATAGTACTGGAAGTGCTAGTCATAGCAATTAGACAAGAAGAAGAAATAAAAGGCATACAAATTGGAAAAGAAAAAGTAAAACTGTCCTTATTCGCAGATAACATGATTCTATACAAAGAAAACCCCAAAGACTTCATCAAAAAACTACTAGATGTAATAAATGAATTTGGCAATGTAGTAAAATACAAAATCAACACCCAGAAATCTATGGCCTTTTTACACACCACTAATGAACTCATAGAAAGTAAAACAAAAAAATGATGCCATTTACCATTGCACCAAAAAAATTAAGATACCTAGGAATAAACTTAACTAAGGACGTAAAAGACCTATACTTGGAAAACTACAGGACATTGAAAAAAACAGATAGAGGAAGACATAAACAAATGGAAGAACATAACATGTCCATGGATTTGTAGAATCAACATTGTTAAAAGGACCATACTACCCAAACAATCTACAGATTCAATGCAATCCCCATTAAAATACCAATGGCTTACTTCAAAGATCTAGAACGAACTCTGCAAAAATTCATTTGAAATAAAAAAAGATCTGGAATAGCCATAACAATTCTGAGAAAGAAGAATAAAGTTAGAGGGATCACAATTCCAGAGAGGAGCTCTACTTTTTACCCAGTTTTTCAAGAGAAATCTTATTATTGTTAGCTCCTCCCTCCCTCTTTGTAGGATTCTGAGCCTCTGTCAGAAATACTCAACTCTGAAGTTGTAGAGAAAAAAAACAACTATAGACAATACATAAACAAATGGGCATGACTGTGTTCTAATAAGACTTCATTCATAAAAACAGATGGTGAGCCAGATTTAGCCCATTGGGTTAGTTTGCTGACCTCTGGTCTAAAGAGTTAAACTAGTAAATTCGTTTTCACCTTTGTATCCGTAGTACTTGACATCAAGCTTCTCAATAAAAGTTTGTTGGGTGAATAAGTGAATGGTATATGAACAAATTATGATGGACCTGTTTCCTATTTTTCTCCTTGGCTACTACATGCTCCACATTCATTCTATGTAATCAGTGACCCCACTCCCCCAGTGGGGTGGTTTTCATCTGCAGTGCTCATCTTAACATTTGTGTTGAGCAAATATATGTGAAGTTTTGGTTCCTTTGGTGGAAGTAGTCAAGTTTTAAACCCTTTGTCACTATTCTCCAACCATCCCTCACAGCACAGACTTTTTTTTCTAGGTATGCTAGTTAAATTTTGGCTTATTCAGATAAGTAAAATTATTAATATAATTTATTATAGACTTTGGTCATTATTTTGTGTATAGATGTATTTATTTTTTTGTTTCATATACATTTATTTAAACCTTCCTTAAAATCTTTTGGGGGCAGGTAGAATATTAGGGATAAAAATCCTCAATTAAATCAATCACAAAGCACTTAATAATATGTACGAGGCACAGGAGAAGTTTAACATGCAATTGGGGACAAAGATAACTCAGATAAGATATTGTCACTAAGAAGTTTATAAGCACAAAGGAGATAAGAGGTGAATAAATAATTCCAATACAATGTAGAAAGTGCTTTGAGGAAGGAATTAGCAACATGCTCTAAGAATTTCACAGAAGTAACATTTATCTTTCACCCAAAAGATCAAAGAACACTCTAAGAGAGAAGTATTGTACCTGGATATGGAAAGGTGGGTATTTGGAATTCTGATAGGGCACTAAAGGGCCATTGAGACAGAGGAAAGTATAGGCATACTCAGCAGTTACTAGAAAGCAAGTTTTAATAAAACTGCATCCATGGACTTGCTGATAGAAGTGCAGCCAAAAACCTTCCAGAAGGTGCCAAGTCCATTCTGGTCTGGAATGCATTGATAATTGGGACATTATGCTTAGAGACTGCAAACTGACATTCTGTCGTCATTCCTCTTGGAATAGAAACCCTGATCCTTTAAAATAATTAGCATTAATTTGGAGCATGTGTGCAGAAATAAATCGCAAGTGTCCAAAAACAGAAACGTTAAGTTCAATGGTTATGTTCTTATTAGCTCTGCCTATGTAAACAAAATCAGAAGCAATTAACACTTAAAAATAGAAAAGACAAGGAGAGTTCACAGCTCCCAGTGGAAAATTATTATTTATATAAATGCCCACAAAAATGATTTCCTCTCACCCTTCCCGATGTCAGTCATGTTATTTCCATAGATAAAGAATCAGTTTTCTTTCCTGAGGGTTAGTTGGGAGGGAGGATTGTGATTCTATGCATGTTGTCCTGGTTGAAATTGAAAGTGTGTATGTCCTCTAGCAAAGAAATAAGTAGGTTTCCATCTCCTCTACCTACCTCTATATTGTAGCTCACCCAATCTTTGTATAGGCAAGAAGAGAATTTGCTATAGCCTAAGACTGTCAGAAGAAACCCACTTTCATGAAGCAGTGCTGGCTTTTGCCAATGGGACTCTTGCCTGTTGGAGAAAGCCTCAATGACCCACCTGGAAGAAGGGTGGCAGATCTCATGAACTCACCAAGACATACTTTGAAGTGGCCCTGATGTGCTCTGTAGGACATGGGCTATCTCAGTAAAAGATAGACGTCACTGCAGGCATCAGGTATCAGAATGGGGAGATAAACTGGCCATGGGAACCTGGGGTACTGAGGCAGAGATGTGGACACAATGGGTGTAATACAGGGCACTAGCAACTGGCTCAGCAGGGCTCTGGATTCTAGCTGTAACACTAGCTGTGTGAACTTGGCTAAGCCATTCTTCTTTCTGGGCTTACGTTTTTTCAATCTTAAAATTAGGAGCTGAACTGGCTTATCTTCTTGCTTCATTCCATATGGGTTTTTGTTTGTTTGGTTTTAAGATATAACTCAAGTCTTTTATCTGCCTCTTTCCATCTACTTGGCTGGAAAGATGTGGTGAATGGTAGGTTGGGGGTGAGGTGTAGGACTCAAATATTTTTCTATTACTCATTTATAAAATGTGTGAAAATAAACCCCACACTTTCCCCCCCAAAAGACAGTTGCTTTAGGAACACAGGACTGATAATGGAGGACACAAAAGATTCAGTTGCAGGGTCATGAACCCACCAGTTGGCCATCAGTCTGGGAAACAACATCACTTTTAATGTTGATGGAGCCTTGGCATAAAGGCTAACAGAGAAGGGATCCTCCTTCTACCATATCTTTCTTCTTCTGTCTGTAGTATGTCTGATCTGAAATCAGGGCTTAAGGGGAATCAGGGCTTAAGGATTGATGAACATATATCGACTTCAAATAAAAATATCGGTAGAGTTTTGTGGAGGTAGAAAGCAAATCAAATCTTTGACCATTAGTTTTTGTTTAAGACTTTGCTCATTTTTTGGTAGAGAAACAAGATGGCGGCATAGGGTAGACACCGTATATGCAGCTGTGAACAACTATTTCAGAAAAACCACGAAAAGAACACACGGACACCACTCGCACCCACAGGACGGCTGGCTGAGTGAAAATCCTACAACCAGAGAAGAGTCTGAGACTCAGAGCAGCAGCGGAAGCAAAGTACAGAGGTACGGAGGCGCGCGC
>PVJC01035506.1:0-18226 GCA_004026665.1 Murina feae
GGGGGAGACTGCCAACCACTCCTTTATGAAGTGTGCACTCTGACTTTTCCAAGAAAAGGCAGTGTTTGTCATCGGGGAGCCTTGATCACTTTTCCCTACCTAGAGCCATTTCTGAGGGCTGCCCCGAGGCCCGTCGCATGGAGGAAAACACTTAACTCTCAGGCTTCTGCAGCGCTAAATGCAAACCATGTGTGTGACCCGGGTTTCCTCCCGCTCCACAGCACTGCACACTTGGCACAGGGATGGCTTAGCACAGATGCAGTGGGATACGTTACGTAATGAAAAGTGGGCTGTTTACTGTGTTAGGAGATACCCGCCGTGCGCCCCACGGTGAGCCTAGGAGGGGGTGTGTGTTCCCTGGCAACCACCGTCCCCATGTGTGAACAGCTGAACCCCTTCCTCAAAAGGTTTTTCTGAGAGCAGGCGCCGCCTCCTCCGATTTTAGGTTGTGTGCTTGGGGGGCATGGCTCTCTCTGCTGTGACGAGGGCGAAAGTGAAGCTAGGCTTTACACCCACGTTTTGAATGCATCGACAAAAAGACCTCCAAACTGCCAGTGGCCTCTTATTACAGTTTAAAGCCCTCCAGTGAGAGGAGATGGACAGTGTTTCTTGAATGCAAGCTGGTCAGTTGGGTCACGTGCTCCAGGTGGTGGTGGTTTCTTCCAAGGTTGTAGACACTGGAATCCTGGGGACTCGTCCTCAACTGTCAAGGGTGTTAACCACTGTTACTGCCTGTCAGTCACCCAGGAAACAGTTCTAGCTTTCCCACGAAGAAGACTTTAAAAACAACAAAAGACTGCCTGGCCGGTGTAGCTCAGCGGTTGAGTGTTGACCCAGGAACCAGGAGGTCGCCGGTTCAGCGGTTCAGTTCCCAGTCAGGGCACATGCCCGGGGTGTGGGCTCGATCCCCAGTGGGAGTACGTGCAGGAGGCAGCCATTCGATGCTGTTTCTCTCTCCTTGATGTTTCTCTCTATCCCTCTCCCTTCCCCTCTCCCTCAAAATCAATAAAAGCGTATTTTAAAAAATGAAAAACAACAAAAGATCAACGAACAGATCAGCCTTTATGGTGGAAGGCCTTCTGGTCTAGTTGCTTCTGCCCATGATGGAGATGCACATCAGATAAAATGGCAAAGAGAGAAATGGTATTTGGGGGAACGAACGCCCGTAACACGTGTCTTTCTTCGCCCCCTTCCTTTACCAACCACAGGAGAGACGGCAGGAAGGCAGCAGGTGCCCACCTCCCCGCCGGCCTCGGAGAACAGCAGCGCGGCCCACAGCATCGGCAGCACGCAGAGCACGCCCTGCTCCAGCAGCAGCACCGCCTAGCCAGCCGCCACCGCCACGGGCTCGGCCGGCAGCACGGGTGGCCAGACTCCAGGGAGGCTTGCGTGTGGTTCCCTTGTAAAGAGAGAGTGGATTTCGACATAAACATCGCCTGTTGTATTCACCCCCCACCCAGGGCGCATCTCCGTGTGCCCCCTGGACTTCCATGTGAGAAAGCTGAGGTGGCGGCCTTCCCCGCCAGCCCCTCACAGGTGTGGGGCCTCACAATGTGAAACACATGCCAGTTTTTAAAATGCTGCTTTGTCCAGGTAAGAACATCTATAATTGGGGGCCCTGAGCTCTACCCAGACTCAAGGTGCTGGTAAAAAGGGTGACAGCCAGATAGAACCAGGGAGATGCGGCCAAAGGTTCCTTTATAGCTGAACCAAGATGGAAAGCAAAAGAGATGCTTCGAGACTTTCTAAGTGCATTCCTCCACCACAGTGCGCGCCTTCCCGGGGGCACAGGTCTCACCTTGCTGCCGCCCGCCCCCGGGGGGCCCCGTCTTGCTTATTGGATGCTGCCCTCCTGGCCGCATCCTGACACACAGCGAGGCAACATTCCTTCCTTGTGCCCTGGCCCAAACCAGTGCTGAGCACATTCTCAGCTTCCTCCCTCTTCCCGCACCAGCACACCCACTGCAAGCGTCTTAATGCAGATTTCCTATTTCTTTATAGGCCCAGAGAAATGGAAAATGGCCAAAATCTGGGACTGCAGATGTGTTCCCCTTTATTACACTGTGTTCTGATAAGTTAATTATAAATCAGGGCAAAATTTAGTTATGAAATTAAGGAGGAATTTGCTCGGTGATATTTATGCCAGTAAAAGCCTATATCATCTGGCACATTTGTTTTGTCAGTTGAAGAAGAAAAAAAATCCCCCTTTTAAAAATTCCTGTACCTTTAGAGTTCAATGTATTCTTAAATATATTTGGGAGAATTAGTGTTTCCACTCAAAACGTGTCAACCTTTTGAATAGACTCTTTTGTCAAAACCAAGCTCTTGTAAGATGCAATGCAGGGCAGAGCCTGTTATGTGAACAGTGTCACCAGTTCTGCTAAGAAAGTGCTGAGACAGGGGAAGGCACACTTCCTTGGATTGCTGTCGTTCTCTTGCCTTAAATATATCCTAAACTCGAAAAGAATTTAAGGTGGAATAATGAAAGAAAATGGAATAATATCATGCCACTTTGCGATTAAAAGTAAGCTCAACTGATACCTCTATGTTAAAAAAGAAGCCAGAGGAAAAATTTCCATGCCAAATCATTTACTACTGAGGATAGCTTCATTGAAAATAAATATTATTCTTTCTCCAGATCTCCTCTCCCCTCTCCAAAACAACTCAACATTCTACAAATAGAACAGGCTAGATTCTACCCCAAAATATTCATAAACAAATCTTACTGCCCTTAAGGAAGTTGTGCTTGGTTCTCGGTGAATGAAACCTTCAGTAGGAAATGTTGATGATTCCCAAGACCTAAGGCCAATGTCTGCAAGGCAAACAAGAAGGTTACTCAATTCTAGAGGAATATTCTGACTTATCTGAGAGGCATAGACATTCAGTCAGGATAATTTTAACCAAAAAGGATGGCGTGAAGGCTAACATTTCTGGGTTGTCTATATTAGGTAAAATTTTTCCCCTCCAGTTAACATTTCTTAACATAAGGGTATCAGAGTGCAGGACTAGATTATGCTACCTGTGTTTGAAAATAATGCGCTTTGCCTAACCTTCAGCAGAATGTATTGTTTTAGCATATTCTATGTATAAAAAGGTTTAAAGATGTCTTCAAAGAAGACTAGAGTCTTTAAGTCACTTATAGCTATATTTTACTACAAAAAAATTGTGTATAAAGATATATTTAAGTGTTTAGATTTTTAAAAAAGTTACTCCATATGAAATGTTTAACTTCAGTTACTGTGAATTCTTCTGATCAGTTCTTTGCTTTTTTTTTAAAAAAAAAACCCTTTCCATTCTGTTAAAAAAAAGAAAATTTGCTATTAAAAAGTATTAAAAGATCCAGTTTTTAGATGGACAGGGTTAAAACTTTTTGTAATATATTTAAATGTATATTTTTGAGAGAGATGCTACGTTGCCAATGATTTTATAAGTAATTTAAAATTAATTTACAAATTTATAGATGCAAACCAAAAGATTTTAAAAGAAAGAGAAAAGAGTCAACTTTTGTTTGTTTGGGTCTGATTGTCAGAAATTATTCAGATCAAGAAATCCATGTTGATAAAACTTGATCTCGTGTTAATTGGAGAGTGAATGTCATTAAGTAGTTCTGAAATGTTCCTTTAAAAATGAGCGTTTAAAAAAAAAATAGTGTTTTCTCCCTAGCCTCCTGTTACAGCATCTCCAATTGCTTCAGACTTCACAGTTTTAGTACAAAATACTAGCTCAACTTTATAACACATTTTGCAAGTGTCTATAAAACTGTTGTTATATTCCAGTTAAACTCTCCTATCTGCTGCCTTTTGTTACTTCTGCAGGCTACGCCCTGAATGCGCAGAAGCCATTTTGTTTGTTTAGTTTTGTTGGATGCTCAGGCTGTTGTAGAAATGCTCTAAACTCCAAGGCAGATTATCAAGTAACATCTATAGCTTTTCACCATGTGGGGTTTACCAGCTGTTGCTCTGTATGTTAAAAGTCAGAACGTCTTCTGTCTAAGCTGTTTCTGTAGCATTTTCTAAACCACCACAACAGAAATGGTCTTTTAAAACGTTGTTTGTAATAAGATTGTAAACCCGTTCCCTGCGTGTGTTCTGTGGTGGGCATGATTGTGGGCCTGTGGGGGGGTGCGCACTCGCATGCCGGTCTTTTTGTACTGTAACTACCTCATGGTTTGACTGCTGGTTGTACTGCTGGTTGTGTTAACAGAGCACATTTTGTTGGGTGAATCGTGTGTGTGATTTGTTTCCTGTTTGTTTTAGCTGGGGATTGTTCATGAAACTGACAGACGTTTTTCTGAAAAGGACTATTATCAGTTTCCAAGTACAATGCTTCTCTCTTCTGGTTTTTCCTGAATGAGCCTGATTTTGTTGCTGTTTTTCGTCATCTATGAGGGTAAAAAGAGTACCCTTAAAATCCCTGTGGCCAGTTTGAACACCCCTGTTGTATGTAGTCTTTCCTCTGTTCAATGTGTCGGCAATTTTGTGAACGTGCTTAGATGTATAGTTTTGATAACCACAGTTTTAAGTACTTTATTTGTGCATAATAAAAAGATATATATCAATTATTAATACGTGTCTTGTTTGGTCATCATTAAATTCTACCCTCAGGCTGATAGAACCCTTTTGCCTGTGATTGTCTCCTAAATGTATCTGATACAGCGGAGATGAAGAGGACAGGGGGAGGCGGAGATTACCCCAGGCTTCCGGGGGCAGAGGGAGGCGGGGCAGGCCAGAGGGAGAGTGCCGCAGAAGCTGTCACTCTTCTGGAAGCACATGGCAGGGGACATAGAAGTGGGTTCAGCTTTGGGCTTTCTGACAATCTCCTAGAGGCAGGGAAAGAGAAATAATGTGTACTTTGGATCTACTTTCTTTATCTCCTTCAAATACCCCAGTGCACCTTGTGGTACTCTCTCCATATGGCACTGCCACCTTCCAGCTGCCCCAGCCAGGAGCCTGGGCATCAAACTTGACTCCTCTTTGGCTCCCACACCTCCAACTCAATAAATCCAAGTTTATTCCACCTTTAGAATACCTCCTCCACTCGCCTTGAGGATAAAGTTCAATCTAAACCTGGTTGGAAGAGAATCATCGGCCCACCTCCCAGCCACTTCGCTCACCTCTCTAGAGCTTGCCAGATATATTGATGTTATGAATATAAATTGTTAGTGTCAAAGGTCAAATTATGACATTGAATGTGTTTACGTATTACACTATTCCATTCCTATCTTCTGCCCTTGCAAGAATGAATAATGTAGAGTTAGAAATAGGAACCTGAAAAGCTATCAAGGCCATCTGACCACCCCTCACACTCACACAGGTAGGAGCTCACGCAGCAGGAACAATGCGAGCGGCTTACCCAGTGACTCCCTGTGATGCAGCCCCAGTTCTTGTTATAGAGAAGAGTCCAGCCATTCTCCAGTACCAAGGTTTACACCTTGGAGCCAGCTCCTCCCCCAGAGGATACAGGGAGAAATGGGCAGTTCCACTCTTTTTTTTCTAATCCTCACCCAAGGGTATGTTTTTACTGATTAGAGATAGAGGGAGGAAGGGAGGGAGGGAGGGAGAAAAACATTGATGTGAGAAATGTGAGAAACATTGAGAGGTTGTCTCCTGTATGTATCCCAACCAGGATCAAACCCACAACCTAGGTACATGCCCTGACTGGGAGTCAAACCCACATCCTTTTTGGTTACAGGACAGCATTCCAACTGATTGAACCACACAGCCAGGGCAGCAATTCTACTAATCTTTTTTGCCATTAAACTCTCCTTGTGTCTATGGAGCAGAAACCTAGGTGATCTATAAAGGGGCTTCAAAAAAGCTATCAACTACATAATATTATAAAATTTTGCATTGAAGTTTCTAAGATTTTTGTTGTTGTTTTGGGTTTCTTTGGTGAGAGAGTGCATAGCCTTTTCGTACTTACATCCTCTAAAACAATTATTTTTATTGCACGCACATTAATATCTAATCTAATAAAAGAGTAATATTGAAATTGACCATTTCTTCGGGACGCCTAAGCCATGCCTACCAGCCAATCAGAGCGGCTGTATTCAAATTAACCCAGCCCAGACAGAGGCCAGCAGTCACGGAACTAGAGTAAACAGACAGCTTCCGTTGCAGCAGGAATAAACTGCCTACCGGCTGGCTTGGCTTCTACAGGCTCAGGCAACAACATATCTGCAACATTGTCTCAATTATAGAAGCCTCGGAGCTGAAACAAACAGCAGGTTCCGTTGCACCAGCGATGGAGGAAACTGTCTGCCTAGGATGGCTGAGCCTCTAACTAAGGCAACATTCTTTCAATTATAGAAGCCACAAGCTGAAGCAGACAGGTGGCTTCATTACCTGCCTAGGCCTTGGCTTAAAGGAACAGTGTATCAATTATAGAAGATAAATAAACCCCAGAAACCTGCTTCCAGCCAGCCTTGCTGGGACGTTGGGTCAATGGGAGCTGTGGGCAGCCTGAAAGCCTGAAAACAACCCTCAGGCCCACACTCAAGCTGGTCACACCCCAATGGGGTGAGGGACTCCACTGGGGGGCTTGGCCAGCCTGCAAACAGCCATCAGCCCCTCACCCCGGCTGGCCAGATACCTCAGTAGGGACCCAAAACCTGAAAGGGCTGTGGGCAGCCTCAAAATGGCCCTCAGCCCGTCACCCAGGCTGGTCACACCCCAATGGGGTGAGGGTGCACACTGAGAGGCTTGGCCAGCCTGCAAACAGCCATCAGCCCCTCATCCAGGCTGACCAGGCATGCCAGCAGGTGGACATCCCAGACTTTGAGAGGGCACAGGCTGGGCTGAGGGACCTCCCAAGTGCACAAATTTTTGTGCACCGGGTCCCTAGTGTATGTATAAAATAAGTGTGAACAATATAGACATAGGTGGCAATGAAAAAGCCCCCATAATCCTCACAAATAGAGATAACACTGACTTAGTGGGTGTATTCCCAGACATTTCTTTATCAACATGTACATGCCACTATAATAAGATTATATAACATTTGTGACTTGCTTTCTTCACATGGCATATCTTCAGTGAGGCTTCATGAGATAAGTGCTGGTCGTCGTTATTTTACTAGACTTTCCTTAAGTTGCCAGAGTAAAACATGGCATTGTAGGAGGCAAAATAAAAATGGTTACTTGTCAATGCTCTTTCCCACTTCCTTCAGTCACTGCCTGGAAGGAACTGATGGTAACAGCCCTTTTTTCTTTCTAACTCAAACATATCAAAACATGTAGGGAATCCCAACGTACATACTCTGAACCCTGCCTTTTCCACATAACATGGATCTCCCTCTAGATTAGTAAATATAGAATAAAGTCATGCTTTTTAGTGGTTGTCTAATGTTTCATGCAATGAATTTAGTCAATTTTCAGGGTTTTGCCAAGATATTCTGTTGCAGTTAATATCCCTGACTATATGCCCTTGCATTCTAGTTTTTTAAAGCAAAAATGTGACCGTATCACAAAGAGAAACAGACAAATTCATTATTACAATAGAATATTTTAACATACTACTCTCAGAAGTTAACAAAACAAAAAATACATGGATGTGGAAGATTTGAACAATGCAATTAAGCTTGAACTAATGGCCATATATGGAATCCTGCATCCCCAAATTTGAGAATTTCATACATATGGAATACTTATAAAAATTGACCCACTGCTAGACCATAATGGAATTCTCAGTAAATATCACAGAATTTAATCATATTGATCAAGTTCCTTAATCATAATGCAACTAGTTTCAAAGAAAAGGATAATTTTTAAATATTCAATATATTTGGAAATTTTAAAACACTTCTAAATAATTTTTGTCCAAAGAAGGACTCATAATAGAAATTTAAAAATATATAGGCTTGAAAATTCTAAATTCAAACATGTAACAAAGCAATACTTTATAAGAAATTTATAGTTGTAAAATGTTTACACCAGGGGGAAAGGAGGTTGAAAATGAAAGTGTATCCAATATAGAAAATTAGGAAAAAATGCCAAGAACTATTTATTACTTAAAAAGCCTACTAGAGACAGACAAAAATCAAGTAAAAAATAAACAAAAAACCACATGCATGCTTTAGTAATGAAAAGAGGACAAAACTCATATTGCAGAGATAATAAGGAAGGGATCGCCATGAACAACTTCATTCCAATTAACTTTATTCCAATTAACTGAAAATAGACTATGTGGGTGTTGTGTCAGTCAGGGTCCTGGGGGGTGAACAGAAACCACACTAGGTACTTCAACGCAACAATTAATATAGGAAATTGTTTAAGCAGGTGTTGGATGGTTGAGAAAGTGAAAAAGGACACTGAGGTAACAGAGCTGATAAATGTAGGCTGGGATTGTAGGAATTTAGAGTTGGGAGTGGTTTGCTGAGTCCCAGTACCAGCACCATCAGGAAGATAGAAACGGGTAGACTGGGAACTGAGAGACATCACCTTAGAAAATGACATAATTTCATGGAATAAATAATTTGCCAGGAGCAATTCAAGAAGCAACAGAAAATCAAAAGTACATTTCAACATTAAGAAAATCAGTGGTTTAAAATTTACAACAAAACGCAAAACAGTTAAGAAACAAGAAGAAACATTGTCAAATTCGGGTGATTTTACAGGTAAATTCTACCAGGTAGTCAATAACAAAATCATGGTGTTTCTTTTATTTTGGAAATGGCAGGTCAAAGGAAATGAGTTTTTAAATATTAGTCTCTATTACCACATTACTTTCTCTAAAGTTGTAGCAAGTCACACTGCCACAGGCCTCCCCAGTCCACATTGAGCTGTTGTAATAGAACTTGGGCCCTGGGCATCAGATTGCCTGAGTTTGAAACTTGGTTCCACCATTTGCTAGCTGAGCTATTTCCTTAAATTAAAAAAAAAAAAATCTGCTTTTTGGCCTTGTCTGTGTTGCTCAGTTAGTTAGTGTCGTCCGGATATGCCAAGATTGAGGGTTTGATACAAGAAGCTACCAATGAATGAGTAAGTAAGTGAAACAACAAATCTCTCTCTCTCTCTCTCTCTCTCTCTCTCTCTCTCTCTCTCTTTCTCATCAATAAACAAAAATTTTTAAATCTTCTTAGAATTGTCATGAATATTAAATGAGGTAATCCATGTAAAGTATATAGGATACACTAATCACTTCATAAATATATACTACTAGGGGTCCAGTGCACAAAAATTTGGGTCCCTCAGCCCAGCCTGTGCCCTCTCGCAGTCTGGAACCCCTCTGGGGATGTCCACCTGCTGGTGTGCCTGGCCAGCCTGGGTGAGGAGCTGATGTCTGTTTGCAGGCTGGCTAAGCTCCCCAGTAGAGACCCTCACCCCATGGGGGTGTGGCAAGCCTGGGTGAGGGGCTGAGGGCAGTTTTCAGGCTGGCCACAGCCCCTTCAGGGTTCAGGTCCCTACTGGGGTGCCTGGCCAGCCTAGGAGAGGGGCTGAGGGCCGTTTTCAGGCTGCCCACAGCTCCCATTGACCCTTGGGACCATCCGCCTGGGAAGCGATCAGGTGGCCGTGGCACAAGTGGGAAGCCAGCTGATGACTTCCCAGGACGGAGCCTCGAGGCTGGCCAGCTGGTCCCTCCCCCACCCTGGGCTTTTGCCTGGAAAGCCATCGGGTGGCTGGGGCACACACGGGGAGCCCCAGAAGCCCTTGTGTGTGCCCCGCAATGATCGATTCCAGGACACAGCCTCTTCCCGCCCTGCTCCTCCTGCCCATGGCTTCAGCCACTGGCCTGCTTGCTCTTCTTATCCTGCGCTACAGCTGACCCTGTGTGCGGCTTCTCCTGGGCTGCGGTCTCTGCCATCTTGGCCAGGCTAATTTGCATATAGTCGCTCTAATTGGCTGGTGGGCATGGCTTACTTGTCCCGAAGAGATGGTTAATTTCATTATTATGCTTTTATTAGTTTAGATTATTACCAACATTACATGTTTTAAATTTTGCCAACCTGATGCTTGAAATATTGTATCATTATATCAATTTGTATTAGCCTCATTGCCAGTGAGTTTTAAATTATTATACTAGAGGCCCGGTGCACAAAATTCATGCACTGGGGGGTGGGGTGTCCCTCAGCCCAGGCTGCACCCTCTCCAATCTGGGACCCCTCAGGGGATGTCCGACTGCTGGGATCAGACCTAAACTGGCAGTCAGACATCCCTCTCACAATCCAGGACTGCTGGCTCCTAAAAGCTCACCTGCCTGCCTGCCAGCCTGATCACCCCCTAACCACCCTCCTGCCAGCCTGATCAATGCTTAATTGCTCCCCTGCTGGCCTGATTGCTCCCAACTGCCCTCTCCTGCAGGCCTGGTCACCCCCAACTGCCCTCCCCTGCTGGCCTAATTGCCCACAGCTGCCCTCCCCTGCCAGCCATCTTGTGGCTATGGATGCCAGCATCTTTGAGGGTGGGGCAGTCAATTAGCATATTCCCTCCTTATTGGCTCTGGGCACCACCATCTTTGTGATAGTGTGAGGGTCAATTAGCATATTCCCTCTTTATTAGATAGAATGGTCATTAGTCTTTTTCAAGATTTTCTGTAATTTCCATTTACTTTGCCCATTTTTTTATTGAGAATATTTTTCTTAATAATTTCCATATTACTGATATGACATGTCATATGCAATGTATGTTAAATATTTTCCTAATCCATGATGGTCTTTGTTGTTGTTGTTTTTAATCCTTACCAGAGGATATTTTTCTATTGATTTTTTTTTTTTTAGAGAGAGAGTGGGAGGGAGAAACAGCAAATGTGAGAGAGAGACACATTGATCCTCTGCCTCCTGCATGATGTTGGGCTGGGGATTGAACCTGCAACCAAGGTACTTGCCCTTGACCAGAATCAAACCCATGACATTTCAGTCTGAAGGCTGACACTCTATCCACTGAGCCAAACTGGATAGGGCCATGATGGTCTTTTAATTTATTCTGTTTGTAATGGATATTGCCAAGATAAAGTGTTTAATTTTATGTAGTTGAATATGTTTATCTTTTCCTCTTGGCTTCTGGGTTTTCTGTCTTGCTTAGGGTCTCTTTAGATATATACTAATACTTTTATCAATTTACTTTTAAAATGTAGATCTTCATTCCATATTTTTAGGATAGTTTGAGGGTAGTCTATTGTTGTGGTGTGTTTTTTTTCCAGATGATTATTCAATTTTACCAGAAGCATTTATTTAAAAGTTCATCTATTTCCCATTGAAGTAAAATTTTGAAAAAGAATGGTGAGAGTCATTTGGCTTTAGCAGATATTAAAATTTAGTGTAAAAGTTGATAGTAAAAATAGTAAGGTAGTAGCATAGGGAAATTTAAATAGATTACTCAAACGGATGGATAGAGGAACCAGAAATGGATATAATTTATTAGGATATTAACATATGACACCTAGTCATAATTTTCATTAGATTCTTAAAGAATTCTATGATATATACTGTGTAATTTTCAATGTAAGAAAAATCAGAACCTTCATGGTTCGACATGGCTGGGCTGTGCAGGTGACGTTGCCACCTCAATGCACCGGGAGGGCAGAGCATCGAGCAAAAGAGATTGTTCTCAAGCCTTGGAGTGAGTCTTGTGAGGTTTTGGACATGCTTGGAGTATAGCACCTCTTCCTTCTTTCCTATTTCCCCCTCTTGAAGTGGGAATTGTGACGGAGTAAAATAATTTTCTTTCTACCCTTCTGAGTTCTTAGCTGAGACCCCCTGTAATAAAAGGGATATTAACAAGAGGAAGCACGAACAAGTTTATTAACATGTATACCTCATGCATACATGGTAGGTACTCAGGGAAAAATGAATAATTCAAGGAGGTGGCTTTAGAATTCAGGATTAAATGCCATTTTAATAGGGGTAGGGGCAGGGAATGTAGGCCTTGTAGAGGAGAGGAAATGGTTTTTAGGAAAGATGAACAGGCCTTTAGAAGAATAGATGGGAGGTATGATAGCTTGTGGCAAAGTTTGGGTGTGGTGTCTATGTCTAGTCTTCTATCCTGTAATGAGTCAATCCTCCTTGGTTGCTAAAACTCCCAGGGGGAGGATTTATGACCATTAAGTTCCTGTTGGAGGATCTGTCTTTAGGCAGATAAGGAGAGTTCAGAGAAAGCCTCTTCCTGAATCTGCTGTTTTTCAAATGCCTACAGCTTAAAATAATCAATACAACAAAGCAGCATATTTTGGGCAGCACGTCCTGAACTGCTGCCGTCATCCTTTGGGGTGGCATGTTCTGCTAGCCTTCAGAATATCTGCCCTATTCCTGTCCCGCCATAGTGCTTTGGAAACATATAACTTGTTTGGTTTCACAAATTCATAGGGGGAGACCAATTTTGCCTCATGATGAATCATCTCTAACTTAATTCTCACTCATATCTGCTTTAGATGACATTTAAACGCGTCTTGGGGCTTCAGAGTTGATGCTGGAAAGAGTTAAGACTTGGTGGACTGTTGGGATGAAATGAGTGTATTTGGCACGTGAGAAGGACATGAATTTGGAGGGTTGGGGTGAAATGCTATGGGCTGAATGTTTGCGTCCTCCCACGGTTCTTATGTTGAAGTTACTTGAGAAAGGCCTGTGGGAGGTAATTAGGTCCTGAAGGTGGAGAAGAGACAAGGAGAGGCTTTACTTCCACTCACCCTCATGGGACGTTAGAATGAGCAAACAGTTTTCTACAAGCCAGGAAGCGGTCTCACCAGATACCAGATCTGCCAGGGCCTTGATCTTGGACCTCCAGTCTCCAGAACTGAGAAATAGATGTTTGCTGCTTAAGCCACCCAGTCTATGGTATGTTATAGCAACCTGAGCAGACCAAGAAGCTGTTGATTTGCATGATGATTTGCTGCTATTTTTTCTAGTGCTTGTAAATGTTAGAATAATTCTGTAAAGTGAAGTAAGATTACCAAGTGCCATTTTCAAGGAAAATGTTGACATCGATTTTTTTATTCAATTACAGTTCACCTTCAATGAATGAAATAATACATTCCTTTGTATGGTTGGAGGTGTACAGCACAGTGTCCAGGCAATCACATACCTCGCAAAGTGTTCGCCTTCCCCCAGTAATAATCACAGGGATGTGGGGTACAGTACGGGGTGTAAATTAATAGTGTTGATATGGCTGTGTGGTCCTTGGAGGTATGGGAGGGAGGGTAACTTGGTGAGGTATGTGATTATTGACATTTTCTTGGGTTTCAAAGCAAGTCAGACCTATAGCATTGCTCTTCCCCAACACAATATGTTTGAAAATGGGCAAGTGGCTGGTTTAAATTTTATAGATGTCATTGATAACCTAAAGTTTGAGTTTGGCATAGTTGCTGCCTTTGTGTCTAAATCTCAACTTCTTCAGAGGAACTAAACACTTTAGGTAGATTTGATTTCACACTTAAAAAATAAAGGTCAAATCACATCACCTCCCCTTCCGCAGAAGATCAAAGCTTAAATTGATTTTTAACGACCTTTCCATTTTCTACCTCTGAGGTTTTATTTTTTAAAGGAAAGAACTTCCAGGTAGAACTACATGCTGAAGTGAACCCTACCTTGACATTTAAAAAAATGAGGTTTGAGAGTATACACACACACACACACACACAACTTATATCTCAGCCATTTTCTTCTTTCTTTTTAAATTTTATTTCTTTACTTATTATCCCATTGCTTTTTAGAGAGAATGGGAGAGAGGGAGAGAAGGAGGGCAAGAGAGAGAGAGAGAAACATTGATGTAAGAGAGAGACATTGATTGGTTGTTTCTCCCACAAGCCCAGACTGACGCCAGAGATTAAACCTGTAACCCAGGTATGTGCTCTGGACCAGGAATCGAACCTGTGACACTGCGGTGCATTGGCTGACAATCTGACCACATGTCAGTGCTCTGCTTTCTCTTTAATTAACATGTTGTCAATATTTCTTTCCGCTCAGAAGCTCCAGATCTCATGATCCTTTTATATACCACTGCACACCATCTGGACAAGAAGGATGGGCTAGGAGAACAAACGTTTTTCAGTTTTAAAACCCAACTTGGTTCCTTTCACTTGACCAATCAAAGATCCAGAGTTGAAAGCCTTCATAAGTCACTTGGGTGGAGCAGCTTTTGCTAGTCTGTTACTTGTCCAGTTTATAAACTGCCTATGACATAGTTCCTGCAAAGAGCATGGAGTTCTTGACAAGAGTGTTGAAATAATGCTGATTTTTAACAGGGACAAAACACATGGATTCTGTTAGTAGAGGAGAAGGGTGGGGAGGGAGAAAACTGGATTATTAGTATCAAAACCCAGCCCAGAGAATAACGACCTAGGTGGAAACCAGAGCTTCAAGTATTTCCACCAGAAACACAAATTACGGTGGCCACTGCTCTTTCCAGCTTAGCACAGTACCTGCAGCAGAGTGTCTCCATTGAAGAGTCTAGTTATCAAATGTTTTTCCTAAATGGAAGGGAGAGTTAAAAACAAAAGACTTCTTAGCCTTCAAGTTAGTCTCAAAAGTAGAAGTGTCTGTTGGAGCACCCAACCTGGACACGAGGGGAATTCACCGCTCTTTGCCACGCTATTACAGCTCCAAGACGCGGTAATTCAGGTATTGCTCTATTGACTTCAAACAAATAGCCAGATATTTCTCCAACAAAATGAGTTTTTTTTCAGTAACAACAAAGAACTGCAATTAGGGATATGCAATCTAATGGCAAACCATGCCCAGGTCCCGAGAACAAAGGAGAGGGATGTTCTTTTATAGAGGAATTCAGACGGGCTGTCGTAAACAGAGTCCATTGGAGAACATGGCCGTTTGAAGTGTAGTGGCTTTTCCTTGGCTCAGTTGTAAAAGTCTCATCGACTGAGTGGTTGTGGAGAAAATCCTCCTTCTTGCTGAAGTAGTGGAATAGAAAAACATCTACCTGTTGGAGATGCAAGATACTACTCTTCCTGTATGGGGCAATTGACATCCAATATAAATGAAGTTTCTGATTATTAATCTTCACAGTGCTGGCAAAGGAAAAAGCCACAAATCTTAAAAACAGTCCCCATTTTGACTGGTCGATTTTTCCCTTTTACTATATTTCTCAGAATACCAATGTGCGTGATAGAAACTCTTCAGTTGCTATAAGGAAACAGTCACAGGAAGTGTAGGAAGCAGTTAAAAGAAGCATGTGCTAATGGAAATGAAGGATTTGGTTTCAAGTCATTTCATGCCTGTGGAGTCTGAACTGAGCCGCAATGGAGAAAAACAGAAGCCACGTTAGGAGAGAGAGCCACTTTGAAGTTCAGAGACCTCCCCTTGCTCCCTGTCCCCTGTCCCCTGCCCCCTGCCCTGTACCCCCTGCCTGCTCCATTCCCTCCTTTCCATCTGCAGTGCCTTCTCACCACCTCCTCAGATCCTGAGCCCTTCACAGCTGTGCTGATACGCAACCTTCTCCATAAAACATTATGAACCGCTCCATCTGTAAGTTATTTTATCACCTTTGACCTCTGGTGGCACCATCATCCACCCCATTGCTCAAAGTACAACCATTCTTTTCTCCCAGCCATCACAGCTGATCCATCAGCAAGTCCTTTCGACTTTACATCCAAAATATTTCTGCTTCTCTCCATCTGCACCAACTCATCCTAGTCTAAGTCATCCACATCTCCAAAGTAAACCAACACGCCCGGCAGACTTTCGCATCCTATATGCCCCACTAGAGCACTCTCTTCGAAACATGCTAGATCCTGTCAATCCCTGTTTAAAACTTTATGACTTCCCATTACACCTCGAATAAATTCCAAATTCTTTATCAAGGCTTTCAGGTGTTCTTAGTTCAAGCTGTAGGTTTTCCTATTTAGCTGTTCGTGTCTTTGGCTTTTTTATTTTTTAAGCTTTTAATAAAAATACAATTCACATGATTTTGAAAATTTAAATGATATAAAAAAGTATATATTAGTAAATCTTGCTTTTACTCTTGTGTCTACCCATTTGATTTCCCCATAGATAATCACGTTTACAAGTTTGTCATGTTTCTTAAAGTAAATGCAAGCAAATAAGAATCTCTCCTTATGTTGTCTTTTATTATATACACCATGGTAGCACATGTTCATGTTCAGTATTTTATTTTCTCACCTAATATATTTCATTTCCATCTCAGAATGAGGGAATTCCTCATTCCTTTCTTATAGCCATGTGAGATTTTACTGTGGGAACACATAATCTGTTTAGTCTGCCCCTTTTCAATGAACACTGGGTTTGTTTTTATCACTTGCTGTTATAAACAAGATACAATGAGTAGCCTTATATGTAGGTTCTTTGGTTTGTGTGCAAGCATATCTCCAGGATAAAGTTCCAGAAAAAGAATTACCAGACCGAAGAGTCAATGCGATTAAACTTCTAATAAACATTACCAAATGTTTCCTATTGAAGTTGCATCATTTTGTGTTCCTATCCACAATGCCCATTTTCCCACAGCTGCACCAGCTGAGTGTACTATCCAATTCTGGCATTTTTGATCTAATGGATAAAAATGGAATCTCGATGTAATTTTAATTTGAATTTATCTTATGATGAATGAAGTTATGCATCTTTTTATAAGTATATAAGGATCATCTATTGTTCTCCTTTTGTAAACTGTTCTGTCCTTTGTTTGTTCTTCTCAATTTCTAAGAATTTATATATTGGACAGATTGGTCCTTTACTGTAATTATCTTGGCATTTAAAGCCATAGGGATCTGACCCCTCCTCATCTCTGACCTCAGACATAGGTCTACAGCACACCTGTTATGCTCCAGTCATCTCGTTCTATGATATTTTTCTTGCCTGAGGCCTTACCTTCACTGCCCCTCTGCCTAGAATGCTGTTCATTATCATACAGCGAGACGCTCCTTTTTTTTTTTTTTTTTTCAGATCTCAGCTTAAGTATCACATAACCAAGCCTTTCCTGGATCACCCCATCTTTAGAAGACACTCAGTTCCTCTCCATGACGCCATTTGTGTTTAATTCTTTGTGTAGCACTTATTCCTCACTGATATTTTCTCTTATTTGTTTTAGTTTGTTCATTATCAGTCTCTCCCTATCCAGAATAGATGCTCCAAGATAAACAGGGTCTGTTTTGTTCACCACTCTATCTCCATGGCTTAAAAGAGTGCCTGGCACATAGTAGGCATGTCACACAGATCGTGTAATCAATGTATCTTTTCACTCTCTCTGTAGGCATTTTCACGCACCTTTACCTTTGAATGAGTGTCACCTGTCATATTTCCTAGAAAGAGGATTGGAAAGAACATATTTTAAAGCTGCCAGTATGTGCCAAATACTGGACTGGGTTTTATTTTTCATGTCATTCAGTCCTCTGGTCACTCTGAGCTGGTCAGCATTGTGTCCACTTTTAAAAAAATATTGATTTTTACAAAGAGGAAGGGAGAGGGACAGAGAGCTAGAAACATCGATGAGAGAGAAACATTGATCAGCTGCCTCCTGCACACCTCCTATTGTGGATGGGCCTGCAACCAAGGTACATGCCCTTGACCGGAATCGAACCTTTCAGTCCGCAGGCCGACGCTCAATCCACTGAGCCAAACCAGTTAGGGCCATTGTGTCCACTTTTGTCAATAAAGAAGCTAAAGCTCTATTAAGGCCCCAAAGAAGTTGCCTGAGAACATGTTGTTTATACATGTGGACCCAGGAGGCCAGCTGATTTCAGGGCCCATTTTTTTCTTATGGTCCCACACTGGGACATCATCTTACTTCTTTTTTTTGTTTTTTAATTTATCTTTATTGTTCAGATTATTACAGTTGTTCCTCTTTTTTCCCCCATAGCTCCCCTCCTTCCAGTTCCCACCCCACCTTCTGTCCTTGCCCCCCCCACTGTCCTCATCCATAGGTGTACGATCATTGTCCATTCTCTTCACGCACTCCCAACACCCTTAACCCCGGAAAATTGTCCATCCACTCCCTTTCTATGCCTCTGATTCTATTCTATTCATCAGTTTATTCTGTTCATCAGATTTTTTATTCACTTGATTCTTAGATTCACTTGTTGATAGAAATATATTTGTTTTTCATAATTTTTACTTTCTTTTTTCTTCTTCCTCTTCTCAAAGGATACCTTTCAGCATTTCATATAATACTGGTTGGGTGGTGATGAACTCTTTTAGCTTTTTCTTGTCTGTGAAGCTCTTTATCCGACCCTCAATTCTGAACGATAGCTTTGCTGGGTAAAGTAATTTTGGCTGTAGGTTCTTGCTATTCATCACTTTGAATATCTCTTGCCACTCCCTTCTGGCCTGCAAA
>PVJC01035507.1:0-18213 GCA_004026665.1 Murina feae
ATTTCATAACACAACTTCTGCTTATAATCCAAGTTTAACCCATGGTTCAATTTTTTCCAAAATCCTGACTTATGATATTTAAAAAGCCATTCACTCAAATTCTTTCCTTTTTAATTTGTTGTTTAGCAAATACTTTGTTTTTCCTGGATTTACTCAGATATAATTGATAGATAACCTTGTGTAAGTTTAAAGTATACAATCTTAAGGTATTGATTTGATATATTTATATATTGCAAAATGACATATATTGCTGGAGCTTTTGCTAATACCTCCATCAAATCACACAATTACCATTTCTTTTTTGCGGTGAGGACATTTAAGATCTGCTCTTAGCAACTTTCAAACATATCATACAATATAGTTAACTATTGTCACCATGCTGTATTATTATATTCCCAGAATTTATTCATCTTTTTATAACTAGAAGTTTGTACACTTTAACCAACATCTCATTTACCCTTTCCACCCAGCTCCTTGTAACCTTCACTCTACTGTTTCAGAGTTCAACTTATTTAGATTCCACATACAGCACAAGTGATATTACACAGTATTTGTCTTTCGGTGTGACTTATTTCACTTAATGTTATAACACTCTCAAGGTCCATCCATGTCACAAAAGGTAGCAGTTCCTTTATTCTCAGGGTTAAACAATACTCCATTGTATAAATATACCACATCTTCTTTTTTTCTTTTTTTAAAAAATATATATTTTATTGATTTTTCACAGAGAAGAAGGGAGAGGGATAGAGAGGTAGAAACATCGATGAGAGAGAAACATCAATCAGCTGCCTCCTACACACCTCCCACTGGGAATGTGCTCGCAACCAAGGTACATGCCCTTGACTGGAATTAAACCTGGGACCCCTGAGTCTGCAGGCCAAGGCTCTATCCACTGAGCCAAACCGGTCAGGGCTACCACATCTTCTTTATCCACTCATCTGTTGATGGACACTAAGTTGCTTATATTATCTTGCCTATTGTGCACAATGCTGCAGTGAACATGGGAGTGCAAAATACCTCTTTGAGACGCTGATTTCATTTTCTTTGGCTATATACCAGAAATGGGATTGCTGATCAGGTGGCAGTTCTACTTTTAATTTAATAAGTAATAGTACTTTTATGTATTTAGTGAATAATTTTCATTTGATATTTACTAAGCCAGACAAAGAGTGAAGGAGCATCTAGGATATTCCAGACAAGGGATGCAATGTGCAGAAAGGCTACAGCCCAGATTTATGGCTCCAGTAGAACCATGCCAGACATCTGAAGCCCCTGACACTGTAGAGCAGGGACAAGCTGTCCTTCCGTGCCCTGCATGAACTCTGCGCACGGAACTGAAAGCATAATAAGATGGTTACTGTTTTATGTCACTACATTTCAGAGTGGCTGTTATGCAGCAACAAGAAACCACAAGAGCCTTCATTTCGCTAACGCAAGTTTGACGATGGTACTCGCCTAGTGCCTAAGCTTTTCGGAGGTTCTGCATCACCAGGATAAGTCAATTTTCTTTCATATGGCTGAGAAGACATTTTATTATGTCATGTTCCCATCTTATCTCCTACCTTTAGGCCAAACATATTCTCAACTCTAATCCTACTGAACCATCTATACGTCATTATTCGTTCACACCTCTTTAAACCCACATGTTATGTTCTCTCTACCTGGAATGTCCTTCCCCTTCTTACCCATCCTCATTTCCATGGCAAACTCATACTCATTTTTAAAAACTTGAATCATATATCTGGACCAAGCTGAACTCTCACTACCATCCCCATCACAGGAATAATTAAATGCTCCTATAGTACCCTCTACAGTAAGCATGTCAAACTCGCGGCACAGCCAATATAACAGAATGTAAGAAATGTTTTAATAAAAATTTCACAACAATCTTTACAATATCCTGTCATACATCATTAATAACGAACTACAAAGTTCGTTAATGACTGATTACTACAATTGCATTGCATTCATTTCCCTTACGTGCCTTATGCACAGGCGCACCATTTCTCTCCACTAATTCTGGCAGCAAATATTTTAAAAGCCGACTGCCACGTCATTAGTCTTGTACTGACTAGCTTGGTGTGCACAACAGGAAATATTTCACTTTTGGAAAATAAGAAAAATAGGTTTATTTGCATTATGCTTATTAGTTTGTACAGTTATTCAGTGTATGGTAAGTTAATGTTCAAAAAAATATTAATTTTTATTAAAATATTCTATTATTTTATGTTAACGATTACTCACATATTTCAGCCCTTTGTATTCAGCATGCCTCTATCAAAATAAACCTACGTTTCTATGAAAATTGAAGCTTTTGTGGCCCACATAAACTTAAACCTTGTTTATTTGGCCCGTGTTAGCCTTTGAGTTTGACATGCCTGCTCTACAGCATTCGGTACTCATTTACCTCACTGGTTGTCCCTCTAATCTATGAGCCAAGAATTCTATTTTGTTCATCTCCTTTTACCTAAGACTATGAAAGTTTCTGGTATGAGGAATAGAACTAAAGTTTACACAACTTTCGATGCAAAGTACACAAAGAAAAAGTTCCAGTTTTACTTCCT
The DNA here is from genome assembly GCA_004026665.1 of Murina feae. Classification (NCBI taxonomy): domain Eukaryota; kingdom Metazoa; phylum Chordata; class Mammalia; order Chiroptera; family Vespertilionidae; genus Murina; species Murina feae. The sequence goes on from PVJC01035507.1 coordinate 2,565, forward strand.
CCAAACACAGTATGTTCACAAACTTTTGTGCCCTGATTCCCCTGGGCTACAAAAACCTACCCAAAGGGAAAAACCTACTAGGAGAAACTGCTCCCACCACCTGTAAGAACGGTGTAGGTGGCCGACAAAACAACCTAAAATGTGGAGACAGAGGCTGCAAGCAGGTGGAGCGCTGCACGGTCTCTGGACGCGAGGGCAGAGCCCTGGGAGGGCTGGGAGGTAAGTGACAGGGCCACTCTAAAGAGGGAGGACAGCCCTGACCCGTTTGGCTCAGTGGATAGAGCGTTGGCCTGCGGACTGAATGGTCCTGGGTTCGATTCCAGTCAAGGGCATGTACCGTGGTTGCGGGCACATCCCCAGTAGGAGGTGTGCAGGAGGCAGCTGATTGATGTTTCTCTCTCATCAGTGTGTCTAACTCTCTGTCCCTCTCCCTTCCTCTCTGTAAAAAAATCAATAAAATACATTTTAAGAAAGAAAGAAAGAAAGAAAGAAAGAAAGAAAGAAAGAAAGAAAGAAAGAAAGAAAGAAAGAAAGAAAGAAAGAAAGAAAGAAAGAAAGAAAGAAGACAATCAAGGATGTTCAGTCTGGAAGTTAAACTTTGCCACCCACAGTAACTTCTTCCAACGTACATGATGGTAAAATATCTTTGGTTTGAGAAATATTGCCTTTAGATCACAATTCTTATAGGCCTCTAGCTGTGGGAAGAAACCCAATTCCCAAAAGGCACTTGTTTCAGACAGTTTAATGTGTGCAAGTCCTTCCCATAGAGGTAAAGTACAAAACTCTGATGCCTAACAGTTTCAAAATCTCCTAAGAGCGAAGAAACAGAGGAATTTACACAGACAATCAACGAATTTCTTAACTTTCAGATCACAGATCACTGGCTGGCACTACACATACAGGATCACAAAGTTACCAAAGTGAAACAAAGAAAAGAAAAATACTACATCACTATACACTGGGGGGAAATATACATACTTACCTTCTCTTCTGAAGATATGGTCAGTTTGTCGCTTGAGATTAAGCTGCACACTTGTTCAATGCCGAGATTGAGAAATTCTTCACTAAGTACAACATCTGCAAAATGTTGCTCTGTTTGGAGGTTAAAAAGAAAATCTATTAACACCAATATTCCATTATTATACTTTCAAACTGTTTAAAAAAGGTTTTTCTTAATCTAATCCAATAATGAAAAAAAAGAACTGTTCTTCCTCAAGGCAAATGATCCCAACTTGGTTGCCAAGACCCCTCAATGGAAAATGAATAGTTTTTTCAACAAATGATGCTGGGAAAACTCGATATCCACATGCAAAATAATGGAGGAATTTGGTGACTTATGAGCTCCATGAATTTGAATATCCAAACCTCTTCCCAGATTTGGGAAGCTGTTAACCATTTTTCCTTCAATAAGCTTTCTTTCAATAGCCTTCGACTTCTAGAATTCAGCTGATTCACAGATTTGTCCTTTTGGTATCCCATAGGTATCAAAGGCTTTCTTACTAAATGTCAATGTTTTTTCTTTGTTCTCCTCTGACTGGAGTTTCAAAGTTCCTGTCTTCAATCTAACTGATTCTGCTTGATTCACTCTGCCACTGATGCTCCCCAGTGCAGTTTTTATTTCATTCACTGAATTCTTCAACTCCGTAATTTCTGTTTGATAAACATGTCCTTTTGTCAATATACTGTTTTCCTAATTTTGTTGAATTGTCTTTCTGTGTTTTCTTGGAGCTCATTAAGTTTCTGTAAAATAGCTATTTTGAATCATTAATGGGTAAATCACAGATCTCTATGTCTTTGGGTTGTTACTGGAAGACTGCAGTGACCCTTTTGTGATGTTATAGGTCCTTTGTTTTATGTCCTTGGAGTTTACAACGCTGTCCTTGCATTTAAAGCAGTAGTCACTTCCTCTAGTCAGCACTGCCTCCGGGAGAGAGATGCCTTTCAACAGCCCTGTTAAAGATTCTGAGGCTTCCTCTTGGATTCAGTTCATCCATCTCTCTCAAAACATGTAACCTAAAAATGAACTCGATTTCATAGATATGGTCTGATCTGGGCAGAACAAAATGTGACAATCATTTTACACCTTTCGGGACACAAATACATTATCAATTTCTGTTGAATACACTATCAACTAAAACCTTAACATCTTTGGATTGGTTTGGCCAATAGAAGTCTAATATTTGTCACAAAGCCAAGGTAAGAAATTCTTTCCTTTTACTAAATGAATTTTTATTCAGCTTTTTCATGGAGCTCAGTAAGGTACAGTCAAAATTAGCAGCTATTGTATACAATACATACACACAAACTAAAATGTACCGTATTTTCTGGCATATAAGACAACTTTTTAACCCAGGAAAATCTCAAAAATCTTCTCAAATAATGAGAAGGCTAGTGAGAGAAGTGACCCAACTACCTCTTCTACTTTCTCCCTCTACCATTTCAGCAGTTTTGTCTCGACTTTTGAGAAGATTTTCCTGGGTTAAAAAGTCGTCTTATACGCCGGAAAATACAGGTACCTAACAAAGCATTTACTTAAAATGTAATGCTAGCCTTAACCAGTTTGGCTCGGTGGATAGAGCGTTGGCCTGCAGATTGAAGGGGCCCAGGTTCGATTCCGGTCAGGGGCATGTACCTTGGTTGCGGGCACATCCCCCCTGGGAGGTGTGCAAGAGGCAGCTGATCGATGTTTCTCTCTCATCGATGTTCCTAACTCTGTATCCCTCTCCCTTTCTCTCTGTAAAAAATAAATAAAATGTATTTTTAAAAATGTAATGCTAAAGAGCAAGTCATCTCAGCATTTAGTCTTCTTCCTCTACTTATATCCAGGGTTAGTTCCCATATCCACAATCTTGCTTCAGCTACCTCCTATCTTCGTTACACTAGTTCTGTGCCAATCTCATCTATTGTTTCTACTCCTTTCACTCACAAGTAGACAGATTATTCTGTTTCTAGCACAGGGCTTTCACAGTGATACTAGTAATTTGCCTTTAATGGTTTACCACTGTCACTGAGTAAAGCCAACCTAGTTACACTACCATTCAATAATCAATTCCATCTCTGAACAAATCCCATAATTGCAAAAGGACATAATTCCCAGTGGCATAGACTATGCCATAAATATGCAAAGTGCATTGAATATACAGGTAGTGCATACATTATGTGTGTGTGTGTATGTGTATGCATTCTTCCTTATATAGAACTAGAGGCCCAGTGCACATGTACTGAGGGGGGGGGTTTCCTCAGCCTGGCCTATGCCCTCTCACAGTGCGGGTACCCTTGGGAGATGCCCAACTGCCAGCTTAGACCGGCTACCCCAGCAGTCAAAGATCCCACCAGTGCTGCTGCACTTGCCAGGCCTGAGCCTTGAGCCCTGAGCCCTGAGCCTGGTTTCTGGCTGAGCAGCACTTCCCCTGTGGGATCTGGCCAAAACCAGCTCTCCAACATCCCCCAAAAGGTCCCAGATTGCAAGAGGGGGCAAGCCAGGCTAAGGGACCCCACCGGTGCATGATCAGAGCCGGGGAGAGACACGGGAGGTTGGCCAGCTGGGAAGGGACCGTGGGAGGGTTCCAGGGCATGTCTGGCCTGTCTAGCTCAGTCCTAATTGGCCAGACCCCAGCAGCAAGCTAACCTACCAGAGTGGCTGTTCCCTGGTGGTCAGTGCACGTCATAGTGAGCGATTGAGCGGCCTTAGCATATCATTAGCATATTGACCTTTGATTGGTTGAATGGCCAACCAGTGGACTGGACACTTAACATATTAGGCTTTTATTATATAGGATGGAAGGCTTCTCTTTATTCTCTATAGCTGTTGAATGTTCTTGTTTGCTTCCCTTCTGAAAATAAGATAAGCTTATCTACTCTAATAAAAGAGTAATATTGAAATTAACTGTTTCTCCAGGACGCCCAAGCCATGCCCACCAGCAAAGCCACGCCCACCAGCCAATCAGAGCAGTGTATGCAAATCAACTCAGCCAAGACGGAGGCTGGCAGCCACAGACATGGGTGCGGCAGAGGTGGTGCGGTGGTGGGGCAGGTGGTGGACTGTGGAGTGGCAGGGTGGGCAAGGCGGGCTTGGCCAGCCTGCAAACTGCCATCAGCCCCTCACCCAGGCTGGCCAGGCATGCCAGCAGGTGGACATCCCCCGAGGGGTCCCAGACTGTGAGAGGGTACGGGCCGGCTGAGTGACCCCCCCGCAACCCGAGTGTACAATATACTGTGCACCGGGCTCCTAGTCGAGAAATGAAAGACAGCCCTAGCCAGTTGCTCAGTGGAAGGGACTCAGGTTTGATATCCATCAAGGGCACTTGTGGGAGGCAACCAGTCAATGTGTCTCTCTCTTTCTCTCTCTCTCACCCTCCCTCCCTTCCACTCTCTAAAGATTAATGGAAAAAATATCCTCAAGTGAGGATAAAAAAAAAAAAGAAATGAAAGACAATCTCTAGGATTTATCACACTAAGTCAGGTCTCTCATCCCAAATTAAGTCAATGAATTCAACAACAGAAGTCCAAAGTTTTGCATATACCTGGTGATAAGGTACAAATACTCTGATTTCTAAGCACCTTTTTAATCAAAATTAAATGCCATGTGGGATTCTTAATCCTCCTATACTCCATCTAGATTCTCATCTGAGAAGCGAGGGTAAGTGCATGGATAACAGCATTTTAGACCCACAAACAGCTCACCTCTGAAAGACAAAGTGTTTGGGGAAAGTAAAGATATCTCTAGTCTTTATTTTCCTAATTAATAACATGAAAGTTTTATACTAGATAAATGCTAAGGTTCCCTACACATGCTACCACTCTGTAATTCTTTGATTCTGAATACTATTAGTTTCTAGGGGGAAAAAGTGCATTTCTATATCTTTAGCAGTTCCATTAACACAGACAGTTTTGGTGAAACCTGAAAACAGCTCACTCATCTCAGCTAGAATAAATGTCAACAAAGAAGAGCAGAAAGAATGAATGTGGTTTGCTAGGGCATAAATGAGGGCCATAATGAATGAGAGAATATAAAAATGATTAATCCTTTTAAGGAGTGTCATTCAAGTCTACATGAATTCAATCTAGAAGTGCTATATATCAACTGCTTTCCCAGTTCTCCAAAAAATCTTCTGTATCAGTCAATTAATGTTACAACAGACCCTTGAATAATCAGCACCTATTCTTTGGTATGCATATCATACCATCAAGATTAGTAACGGTGTTATTAAAACCACTCTTTCAACATAGGGGGCAGCTTTCAAATGCTTGAGTTTGTTTTGACAGGTGTTAATCCCACACAGTGGCTCCTAGACTAAATTATGGAAAGGTGGCACATGATTGAAGTAAACTGATTGCAGAAGAAAATGTTATGAAAACTGCTTTTACAGAAAATAGGGCACAATCTGAATATAGCTAAATTTAGGTGTGAGTTGACTATTACTGGCCTATAAACTCCTTGTAGGCAGAGGTTAAATTTTATTGACCCTGTTATCACCCACAGCCATTTGGGTAATGCCAGGTACCTAAAGAGGGTAGCTAAGAAATGACTGACCATTGTGTTTCAGCTGAGTAGCTAAGAGATAGCTGGGCACAGGTTTATGAAAAAAACACAAGCCTGGGAGAAGGGAGGAATATGGTCAGCACAAAAGATGAAACCTTGGAATTCCAAATTCCAACCAGGTCCTCTGTGCCCTGGAACTGTGGTCTAAGGTGGCAAGTATGTTTGTGGAGGAAAGATGGTGACCACAAGGAACTAGGAAAAGGGCAAGGGAGACAACAATACAAATGTGGAAGTTGCTGATGGCAGGGGAAATCAAGTACAGTGGGAAAAGGCAATCTAAGCATCAAGGGCAAGTATACCTGGAGGCTTAGAGAGAAAACAGGCTGCAGAGAGAATGCTGCAGACTGAAAACCAGCCAGTCAGCGTAGAGCCCAGGATGGTGACAGTGACAGAACAATAGTCTAAGGTAATACCCTTTGACCCACCTCCCCAGTACACAGAGGGGTGTAGAGGGAAGATTATCCATGAGTTGACAACTCTTAAAATTGGATAATGAGTATTACTCTATTTTTTATGTTATCGCTTTTCATAATAAATCATATTATAAAATATTGCTTGAAAACTTAAGAAATTCAAGCAAATTTAAGATTCTGGAGCAGTTTCCTACCTGGTGAACATGTGGAGATATGGGTGCACCCCGAGAGGGCACGGAAACTCTGTCCTTTCCCCATCCCTCACCCTATGCATTTCCTCCACCTGGCATGTTCCCAAGTCAAATCCTTTTGTAATAAACTGAATTCTAGGATCTAACTTCAAAAGATACAGACTCTGACCTTCAGGCATTCCAGCTCTGGGAGATTTGCTGACCTTCAACGATAAAACCATGATGCACATCAGACCACTGCTTGACCAGCTTCGAGTCCTTCCTTATCTGAACAGACTGTGCTGGTCTGCATGCAGAGAACTTTTCAACCCTCTCCCATTAATCTGTCTGTCCCGTTTTCTCTCCCCCTCCTTATAAACCTCTGCATTGAGATGTTAGAACATCATCACTGGGGCAAGAGTCCCCATCTTCTCAGGCTGCCGGCATTTAAATACATTATTCCTTACACCAAAAAAGAAAAAGAAAAAAGACTCAAGAGTATGGTTTAATAGCAGTACATCCATTAAGACTAGACTCTGATTTAAAAGAGTGCATTCAAAATGAAAATCCAATTTTTCTTTGTAATTTAGCTGAAAGTGACAATAATTTTTCCACAAAAACCCTTGGCATAATTACAGAGAAGGACTCTAGAAACTAAGATATGGAGGTGTTCTAATACTGATGGAAAACTATTCATCTTTTATAACATACTGTAACAAAGTGAAGATTTTAAATAAAGAAAGAATTAACAAAATCTGTTTCCTGAAAGCACAGTAAATGAGTTCCTTCTGACAGAGTAAAACTATGAGATCTAGTAAGTACATTATGTAAAGCATGTATGGATATCTTTTCATCCTGCTTTATTCACTCTCCCTAGCCCCTCTCCCATCTCTTAAGAGTCAGTAATGTTTATCAAGCACTTTGGAGACAACTAGCAGCCCAAGGAAGATACAATGTTAAATAATGATTACTTTATGCAGAAAAATTATCAAAAAATACATATGCTTCCTTGGTTTACCTGATATATATCACTGAAAACAGGCACATTATGTCTAGTAGTTGATGGATCTTATGAATTTAGAAGAAATACTTTCTATTTAACTGAAGAAGAGAATTGGTTGTCTTTGGTTTTTCTTAAAATGCCTCATCCCATGGATTTCATGAATATCATTACACATTATAGGCATTCTCCAACTTACAGAAGGGTTATGTTTATCTGTAAACAAGTTTTCTGGAACTCAGATCACATTTTCCTACTGAAGCAATTTTTTAAAGGGCAGTCAGGCCAATCTACAGAAATCTATAAAGCTCAAATTTATTGGACCTATTATGTTTTTCTAAAGCACTGTGGCTTTTTGCTTTCAACTAACCACCTTATACCATTATTTCTTAGATAAAACCAAAAGGAGTTCTGGGAATAATTCTCCTTCCCAATGCTCTGCATGTGCATGTGCACATACGCATACACATCCCAGACTCCCCCTCTACATATACCCCTTGCCCAGGTCCATGTGTCAAAATGTCCCTTACTCATCAAAGTAAAACAGGATGGAGCAGAGTTCAGATGAAAGGCTCTTGCCTTTAAAGGCTGGAAGAAGTAGGGGTTATAGAGCTAATTAAGAGGCAATGGTTACGGAAGGTCCTATAGTAACTGTCCCTATTGGGTCTCACTGATACAGAGGACTGATGGTGGATTGTGACTTCCACAAGATTTATCCTCAAGAAAAGTGGTTAAAAAAATACACCAAACTTCCTAACAATCACTTTTAATATATATATATTTAAATGTTTATAAACTCAAAGCAAAATAAATTACTGGTTATTTTTGTGTTCTTTAGCTACATCCAGAGCTATAACAAGAATCTCTCCTCCCCAGAGAGGGGGATCTAAGGGTCCTACATAGCAACCAAGCTGTGGCTTCCTTGACAACAGCCAGCAACAAGCCCTTCCTCTGCCAAGGGAGAGAGTGCCAGCACAAGATCCTAGAAACCACTGTCTAAGGAGAGGGCTGCCTATGTTGGATCTACTTTTCTTTTCTTTTTTTCTTTGTTAATCCTCACCTGAGGACATTTTTTTCCATTGCTTTTCGGAGAAAGTAGAAGGAGGCAGGAGGTTGGGGGCGGGGGGGAGAAGGAAAGGGAGAGGGAGAGGGTGAGAGAGAAGGAGAGAGAGAGAAGACAGAAAGAGGGGGAGAGAGAAACATCAATGTGAAAGAGACACACTGACCGGTTGTTTCCCTCATGTGCCCCAACTGGTGGCAGGAAGTGAACCCACAACCCAGATATGTGTCCTTGACTAGGAATTGAACCCGATACCCTTTGGTAGGCAGGCCAACACTCTTAACCACTGAGCAGCATGGACCAGGGCTGGATCTATTTTTCTTTTCTTTTTTCCCCAGTTTTTTGTTTTTATTGGATCTACTTTTCAACTCCACCCAAAGGCAGCTAGATCTTCATTGCTTTAAAGATTTTTAAGCAACAAGGTTGTTTTCATGTATTCAAGAGGAGGGTGTAAAAAGCCACAGAGATAAAATGACTTCATTTCCTATGCAAACAATGACTATTAATCCGAAAATTTGAAAGACAAATACATAGGGATTCAAAACTTGCATAAAATCAGGTATTCTATTACTTAGGCCCAATACCAATATACAGTGTTTTTCTTTTCAAGTTCAGAATTTTATGGACATGATTCAATTATACCGTGCTACCATTATAACATTTTAAATGTTTTCTTATAAAGTCTAGATCCAGAAACAGGACATGACTTTCCAGAAATCACTATAGATTCACTTCAAAATTCAAGTTTCCCATATTCTTCCTGGTATCTAACTCAGTGGAGGTCTATGCGGCTTGCCTGCATAGATGTTGGCCTTGTTCAGGAGGTCTGTGCATGCATGCATATCAGCAAAAGCCCGGATTCCTAAGCAGTTGACAGGGTGAAGCTGAGATTCCAAAAATTCACAGCAAGTCTTCTTCACATCCTGTAACTGTAACAAACCAGCAGCTGGAAGAAGCACCTGTAACATACAAGTAAGCATGGTAAGGCAACTGCTGGAGAAACACTGTCACTATTTATTGCTTCTACAGAGGGCACAAGAGGTCCAGCCATAGCTTATGATTTGCATCCAGATCCATACACAAAAAAGTAATCTAAAGATTATTTGCAAAAAAAAGTGATGTCTCTTTACATTCTTCATAATTTTTATAGAATTTTTCAAAGGTCCTTTCTTAGTCATTACAATGTAAGAATAATTACATCAAATTAGATTTAATGGTTCCTTTTATAAGCATACAAAATATTCTTTAGAATTTTAAAAATGTAAGTTGTTAGGATGCTACAGGATGCTATGATTCAGTGAAAATGATTTTGTTCCCTGAGTTTGAGCAGTTATGGAATGAGCTTCAGTGATTTGTGGAGCAGGCGTGAGCCCAGAGGAGTACGAACCATAACAAAGCCTCATTATTTCATCCACTGTCTGAAAGACAAAACAAATTGCTTCCCTTGGGAGTAGCACCATTTTAAATTCAACAGTCTCTACCTATAAGCAGTCAGTGTCTATAGAATGTAATACATGTGCTAAAAAGGAAAACATAAAAGATAAGTGCCTAGTAACTTTTTAATTAGTTTTTATTTTAATAACTCCAAGAAATTTTCTTTAATTATAAGTTATTCTATAGGTTTTAGCTAGTATCTTCAATATAAGAACTATACCCAACACTACAACTGCTTTTCAAACAGGTCAATGATGAAAACATTTTTCCTTGTAAGTGAATTAGTACAGTGCTATGTTAAGGACCATACATGAAAGTCAAATTTAGGAGGAAAACTTCATAAAAAGAAATTCTCGAACATCTGCAGTTCTTTTATAAAAGCCAAAAAGGGGGAGGGGGGAGCCTCAACTATTTATGACAATGCTCGGTTTTAGAAAAGATCTCATCAGCATAAAAAAAGAAAGAAGACCTCCCTAGCTGGGTTTGCTCAGTGGATAGAGTGTCAGCCTGCGGACTGAAAGGTCCTGGGTTCGATTCCAATCAACGGCTCATGCCTTGATTGCAGGCTCAATCCCCATTGTGGGGCGTTTAAGAGGCAGCCAATCAATGATTCTCTCTCATCATTGATGTTTCTATCTCTCTCTCCCTTCCTCCCTGAAATCAATATATATCTAATATAATAAAAGAGTAATATGCAAATTGACCATTACCTGAGACTCATAAGCCACGCCCATCAGCCAAGCCACGCACATCAGCCAATCAGAGCGGCTGTATGCAAATTAACCCAGCCAAGATGGAGGCCAGCAGCTACAGGGCTAGAGCAAACCAAAGGCTTCCATTGCAACTGCCTGCCTACGCTGGCTGAGCCTCTGGTCACGGTAACAATGTTTCAATTATAAAAGCCACGGAGCTGAAACAAACAGGAGGTTTAGTTACCTGCTTAGGCCTCAGCTTAAAGCAACAGTGTTTCAATTATCTAAACTAATAAAAATGTAATATTGAAATTGACCATTTCTTTGGCATGCCTAACCACGTCCACCAGCCAATCAGAGCGGTGTATGCAAATTAACCCAGCCAAGATGGAGGCTGGCACAGCTGTGCCAGGTGTGTCAGCTTGGAGGGGGGGGGGGTCCGGCCCGGGCCTCCTCGGGGCATCCAGAGCGCCCATCCTGGGTCCACTGCATGGCTCCGCCCCCACCGGGGGCCTCAGTGGGGCATGCGGGAGCGCGGGGGCCTCCGTGGGGCATGTGGGAGTAGCCGTCCTGGGTCCGCTGCCTGGCTCTGCCCCCCAAGGGCCTCCACGGGGCATCCAGGAGCGCCTGTCCTGGGTCAGCTGCGTGGCTCCTCCTCGGGGGCATGTGGGAGCACCCATCCAGGGTCCGCGTCCTTCATCTGCCCCCCAGGGGCCTCCGCAGGGCATGTGGGAGCATCTGCTGCACAGTGCGGAGCATCTGAAGCCAGTTCGCTGCCCGGCTCCACTCCGGGTGTTTGCTCAGCAGCAGGGCCCAACCAAGGGATCCTGCACCAGTGTCCGCTCCTGGCTCATCACCCAGCTCTGCACCAGGTGTGTCCTGTCAGCGGTGGGGGCCCACTGGGCGTGTTCGATCATGGGCTTTCCAGTGGGAAACGTCCACGCCTGCACTCACCAGCCCTCCCACCCTCCAGTGCACGAACCCTGAAGGGCCTGTGGGCAGCCTGAAAATGCCCTCAGCCCCTCACCCAGGCTGGCCAGGCATGCCAGCAGGTGGACATCCCCCCCCCGAGGTGTCCCAGATTGCAAGAGGGCACAGGCCAGGCTGTGGGACCCCCCTTCCCCCAAGTACACAAATTTTTGTGCACAGGGCCCCTAGTTAAAAAATAAAAAGAAATAAGACACAAGTTCCTTCAGTAGTTGACTTTCAGATATGCCACAGAGGAAAAAGAAATAATAATTTTGAATATCTTTTACAATTTTCCTAAATGTATGTAAGTCGTCCTAAATGTGGGAGAGTGCATCGTGTCTTTCTGTAACACAAACCACTCTATTTTCTTTAAAAAAAAAAAAATGTAAGTTCTAACTCTCAGATCTACAGACTGTGTGTGTGCCCACATGAACATAACCAAATGGTCATGAATTAAGGACTAAGAGGATAACTTAAGTTTCAGTCTAAATCCATCAACTAATATTTGTTTGTTTGTTTTAAAAACACACACATAAAAAGTATGTATAGGTAATGCCTTTTCCTTCTAATTTAAGAAAAATAAAGTGCAAATAATGCTGTTTACAGCCAAACCTTTTGTGTAATGTGTATAGTGTGTTTCATTATGTTATGAGAATGAATCTCCATGGAAGACTTTAGTTGAGATAATTTGCAAACTGGAGGATTTTCTACACTGGTGTAATTGAGCTCTGAAGCAATGTAAAGTGCATTCCAAGATGCTTAACAAATGCAGCCATTTAATTCAGCAAATACAAATAGTTAAGAAAGTGGTCTTCAGTGTAAGATTCAATCTCTGTGAAATCTGCACAAATAGCAATGATCACCCATCTAATCAGCATTTTCCCAGAAACAACACAGTGTAGTACAGTAGTAGTCAAATTCTTTGGCAATACAGAAAGACAGAGATACTTGGGGGGGGGGGGGGAGTGGCTGAGCAGAAACACTCATACATAGCTGGTGGGAATGTATACAGGGGTAGGCAGAAATAGGTTTACAGTTGTGAATACATGAAACAGTTTATTCTTGTATTATTATTTCTTAATTATTGTATTATTTTCCATAAAAACAACTGTAAACCTACTCTTGTCTACCCTGTATTGGTTCAGCCCTCTATGAAGAGCAATTTGTCCATTTCAATTAAAATTACAAATGCCTATATCCTCTGACCCAGCAACTTAACTTACAGGTACACTAATCTATGCAGAAAATCTCACATGTACAAGACGTTCATCAGAGCATTATTGTGGGTAATAGCAAAAGTTAGAAAAAAAGCCTAAATGCCCATCTTAAAGAGACTGGTTACCCATAATATTCTATTCGATGGACAACTCTGCAGTCAATTCAAAATAATAAGAATGGGATATATGAATGAGGTAACTTCTAAGATATAGTAAATGAAAAAAAAATCAGTGTTCAGTTTTAGTATATTAACATAAACATATAGACTCACATTTACATATGTATCCATCTAAAAAAAAGCAGCTACAACAGGCTTTAAAATTCTTTATTCTGAATAATTTCAACATCACTATCAAACCCAGGTCTACCTTATGAAGAGACTTAAATTTATTGCAGAATCTCAGTTCTGAAGAGGATAAAACAAATCATGTAGGTCAGGAATATAAAAGTTATTTATCTGTAGGCCATGAGCTAGAAATGCACAAATATTTTTTTATTGATGTAAATAAAATGAGTCAAGTGCCTCCATGCTTGGCAAACATATATTAAATATAATTGAAGTGTTAGTCAAAGGTATAAAACAAGTTTATTCATCTTTTCCTTTTGTCACTAAATCCTTCAAAAATGCCTCAGTTTATGATGTGATTTTACTAGGACTAATCTTCAACAGCTCATAATTATGAAGTTCATGACATACAGCTTCAAATACAATTAATAACTGGTCCAGGCTTACTAACATGACCCCTGGTGACCATCGGTCACTCATGATGAAAACAGGAAAGCAGCTAGGGCCACACCAAATTTCTAACTACTTTGCATATTAGTTGGATAGCCAGCTAAAGAAAACAAAGTAAAAATCCTCCATGGGGGTGGGGGGAAAGACATATGTAATACTTTCAACAATAAAGGTGTTTTTTTAAATGCTCCAAATTTGAAATGACACATATCTTATAATCAGAAGCACTCAAAACAACTGGTAGCCTATGAGCTTGATGCCCTGGAATCAAATCAAACCAAACTTCCTACTTTGTATGATAAAGAAAACAAACACTAGAAAGGCAAGTGAGTTGACCAAGTCATGTGGCTGGTGAGTGGGAAGCTAGGGCTACAATCAAACTCACCAACTCTTCTGTCTACTGTTTGTTCCATTATCTTGAGCCCCCTTCTCAAGGTGCAGAACAGAAGTGATAACCGAAATTCTATTGTTCTTTCAGCAAGAGTAATAAAGATAATAAACACCTCAACACCACATTCTTACAGCTGTTTCCATTTACTGAGTAATTAACTGAGTTAGGCACTGTGCTAAGCACTTGGCAGATAACAATATCTCATTATCCCCATTATATACAAGTGAATACAGAGGCTTGGAGAAGTTGGGTAACTTGCCCAAGGCCACAGACATAGTATAGGACAGGCCTGAGTCTGCTATGAGTATAGTTTTAACCAAGGCGGATATAATGCTTTTAGAGGACACACAGATAAACATTTCATGTTAATAGTTAGGAATATGTTTTTGCAGTTACCTTCTATTTATTTTAATAATATAAATTATTTCTTCAGTAGATTAAAACAAAAGTTGAGTCAATGTAAAGAAAAACATTAACTGTATAATAGTATCAGCAGTATAGAATACAGCAAAATCATGGAGGTGACACACAAATTATTGAACTTTAGAGAGACCTGATTTAGTGGATGATGAAAAGGAATTTTGGGGATAAAATAGGCAGGTTTAGGGAATTTTAGGAATAAACAGGGTCCATGGGGTAGGAATGCAGAGGTGAGGGCTTAGAGCTGCCAGAAGGCATACATTCACAAAGAATAGAAAAGGTGCCACAGGATAGGGGGAGAGGAAGAAATACATCCAGAGAAGATCAGGAAAAGGCACAGAGTATGGGGGGAAAGGGAAACAAACTTACACAGAGGATAGAGAAATGCTGACAAATGGCAGAAAGAGGAAAATAGGAAATAGAAAAATGTTACACGATAAAAGGGAGAGAAGGAAGGGAGCACCACATGGGTTTGGGGCTTTGAAGCTGATATTCTACAAAAAGAGTGACCAACTGGAAGAGGATCTATAACAATAAAAGCGTAATGTGCAAATCAACTGAATGGCCAAACAATGGAACGACTATCCAGATGTCCTTCCGGATGACCTTCCAGATGAAGCCAGGGCTGCAGCTGAGGGATTGAGGCAGCTGCTGTGGCTGCAAGGGAGGGATCGAGGCAGCAGCCACAGCTGCGAAGGCCTAGTCTTGCATGAATTTCGTGCATCGGGCCTCTAATCTATCTAATCTGCCCAATCAGGAAGCTCAGAGGAAATAATGCTTATGGGACCACTCTTTACCAATCAAGAATGGTCCAAAGGAAGATGATAGATAAATACTTCCCTTTTTTATACCCTAAACTGTCTAGTTCCAAGACAAACTTCATAAGGCTCCTCAAAATGTGCTAGTCAGAATAAACTTGATACATTAGCTGTGGCCAGATTTATACCACATCTTGAATTGGTTTTCCCTCCTTTCCAATTCAAATCCTCCATTCACTCACTATTGTTCTCTCTCTCTCGGATCACTTTCCAAATAAACTAGCTGCACAAAGCCTTTGTTCCAGGGGAACCATGAGAAAAACTTGAATTCGAATATGATTAGTTATTAAAGTAAGAATATTATAGTGCTGTGCAATCTATTGAAAACTGGAAGAACTTAGTATCCAATAACAAGAGGCAGATGAGGTGAAGTCTATAAATATCAATAAAATTGAATATTTTGTATTAAAAGAGATATTGTAGATAAATAAGATGTGAAAAATTCTGACTTCTAAACAGAATATACAATATGATCCTTTTTTGTAAACATACATGCATATAAATAGAGACAGTATTAGAGAAATATATCACAATTGTTAATAGGAATTACCTCTGGATAGTGGTAGCATGAAGGCTTTTTACTTCTTTTTATTTATTTCTTTATTTATTTAATCCTCACCAGAGGATATTTTCCCATTGATTTTTAGAGAGAGTGGGAGAGGGAAAGATAGAGAGAAAAATCGATGAGAGAGAAACACATCAATTGGTTGCCTCCTGCACATGCCTTTCCCAGGGCCAGGCCAGGGAGGAGCCTACAACTGATGTACATGCCCTTGACCAGAGTCG
>PVJC01035508.1:0-18226 GCA_004026665.1 Murina feae
GTCCTGTTTTTTTTTTCCACCTACTATCCCATGTAAGGCAGTGGCACTTCTAGAAACCAATTCAGTCTGGCAGAATGAAGGCACATCCAAGTATACCTTCCTAGTTCCCAAATACTCCCACTAAGTAAATTTCTCAATTGGTAAATTAAGATGGTCAAAGCTGTGAAAAGAAACTTGAGATTTATGGTTGCCCACTTTGGTAGATGTGAAATGATTTTTTACTGCTACTGTCATCAAAATCATGAAAGGTTTTGGAGTGTGTCTGCGATGGAAACTGTTCTTCCCCTTGGGAGGAAGTACAGAGTGTACTTTATGTAAAGTCTATTGCTTCAGTTCTTATGCTCTGCTGTCTGCCAGAAAATGGTGTACTTTGCCTTTGAGAGGCTTGGGGACTGTCTAAATGTGACAAATGAATTGAGTTTAATAAACAAGAACATGACAGTGTCTAATCTAAGTTTCAAAGAGAGCTGAGAACCAATACTAGAAAAAGTAAAAAACAGTGGTTAAAATTCAAGGGCATTTGCACTCGATTAAAGTTTTTCTTATTATCTTCTCTTACATTTTAATTATCTAGCAACATGACACGTAATTTGTATCACATGTCCAGCAATAACTATATGAATTCCCACAATGCCCTTTGGCCAGTATTCAATGCTAAATGATGATGTAATACATGGCTTTATTTCAATTTTATGAGCTCACAGAATGAACACCTGTTAGGTGAGAACTAACCTATTGAATGTTTTGTTTGCTTGTTTTTCCAAAACAGCTCGGTAGGTTAATGGGGCATGAAAATGAAGAAATTACAGAATTGTTTAAGTCCTCAGTCATCTGATTAATATCATGAAAAGAATAATTTTGAATAATCTGTAAGTAATAACAAAAGGCTGCAGAAGGCTCTCTGGCTGAGTATAGTAGCCCCACAATGTCAACACATCAGTCCATTATCCTTTGCATACATCTTATCATTCACCTGGTCCTTAATAACTCTTGCCTATTGCATCCTAACTGCAGAGATTTAAAAAGGGAACCTTTCTTAGTTATAAATAGATCAATATAGCATAGGCTTCTCTATTTGGAATGGAAGAAATTGTCCAGTTTTGTTTAAATCCACAAGAGGATTAGCACTGAGAGTTTCGTAAACAGTTAACAAATGCAGAAAAGTTCATACTCTTTCTGGCAAATGTTTAGTGATGGCTTGCTTCTCACGTTACTCTTTCACTAAATGAAGACTCTTCCTGAGTGTGTGGGTGACTCCACCTTGCCTAAGGTTTTAGTTGGCCCTTCAGTCCTCCAGCCCTTTGGTTGTGAGAAGAGTCTTCCTTGTGATGGAAGTAGAGTTCCCCGGATCAATGAAAGCACCCTTTCTGGTATACTGCGGACACCACTGCTCTGTTATGCTAAGGATCAATGGAATCTGACACACTGTTTCTCAATCTCAGGAGACTCGTATTGCCAAAGAGTTGAAATGTGTAAGGAATGGCTCTGTAGCAGAAAAGAATGGAGTGGCTGTTTGGTCAAACAGCGAGTCTTAGGTGACAATTCCTGTTGGGCTCCTAAAAGCTGTTGCCCTCTGGTCTTGTTATTGAATGTGAATGTGGGTCACGGAAGCAATGCCATCTTCCATTCACACAGCTCGGAGTTAAAGTCCAGTTTCTTGTTTGTCTTCCATATGAACAGGACAAATTGCTTTCTCTGCACGGTATAGTTTCATTGAAACCTTATATTCTGTTAGGTAAAGGCCTCCTATTTTTCCTTCTTATTCATTCAGCAGGCATTTCACTTCACTTCAGGCACCATCTGGTAACAGGTAGCATAAAGGAAAATGAACTCAGTAATAAAAATAACTTACATTTATTGAGAGCTTATTATGGGCCAGGCATTTTCTAAGCTCTTTGCATGTAGTAACTCACTTAATTTACCTATGAGGTCAGTATATTATTATGCTAGTTTCATATAGGAGAAGAGTCAAGCACAAAGGATTTAGCTAGCGGTGGAGGTGAGAATTGAACCCTGGTAATTTAACCTAGATTCTGCACTCTTTTAGATAGAATGGATGCTCTAATCCTAGGGGTTAGGAGTTTATTCTTAAAGGAGTGTTAAACTAAGAATTAAAATTACGTGAGCATTTCTTGATTTGACTGCTGGTTACAGGGCTGTGTTAACGGTAACACTGAATGAAACTGTACACTTATGAGATGTGCACTTCTAGATTTGGCTTTGCTGCTATTGTCAACTGAACGTTGTGTCCCCCCAAAATTCATATGTTGACATTCTACCCCCCCCCCCAATTTGACATGAGGAGGTAGAATGGGGCTTTGGGAGGTAATTAGGTCATCAGGATGGAGTCCACATGAGTGACATTAATGCCCTTATAAAAGGGACCCCAGAGAGCTCTCTCCTTCCCTTTACAACAGGGAAAGATACAAGGAGAAGGTAACGATCTGAAACCTGGAAGAGGGTCCTCACCAGAACCCCACTATGCAGGTACCTTGATCTTGGACTTTCAGTGTCCAAAAGTGTGAGAAAGAAATTTCTGTCATTTTAAGCCACCCAGTCTCTGGTACTGTTATAGCAGCCTGAAGTGACTAAGATAATACACAATTTCAAACTGAAACAAAATCACATGATTAAGGCTGTGACAATACAGAACAACCTGTGTAGATAAATACTGGAGCAAACCTTTAAGATGAAGACTCTAACAGCTGTAACCAGGGCTGTCTATGTGTCCGTTCCTAATCTGTGCTATCCCTGTTGGAACCAGCCAGGCTTGGGAATCTAGCCATTGATGTATGTTTCAACATCAAGTCCATGATGTTATTCTTACTAGGAGGAAGCACAAGTAAGTTTACACTAATTATGCTGAGAAACTAAATCAAGTTATATGATTCAGGATTCAAAGTTGGATTAAATTCTCACCTCAGTCTAGACCTGGGACTCCTGAAAGAGCTCTGTGTTCACTCTTATGTGTAGGCCAGATCTTAACCATGGAAACTGCAGCACCTGAGCTGGAGAAACTAAATGCAATAGGCATAGTTGTATCCCAGGGTAGCAGGGGCCAAGTGTCAGCGCTCAGCCATCAAAGGCAAGGTGGGAGTGGTTAGCATAAAGGTCAACAGAGTCAAAGCAGCAATGAGAATTATCTGACTCAGGCAGACCTTGGCTAGCTAATTATGGTGTTTGAAGATGTGAAATAGATAGGACACCTATAAATTCTGACTCGATCTATCTAAGCAAAGACATTTTAGGTCCAGTGGACAGAAGTCTTACCCGAATCATAAAAGCCCTTCAATCAATTCCCAGACTTGAGACACTTTATAGCCTGAGTATAAAATGAAAGAGAAGCTGATTCCCTTTAGGAAGGATCCCAAGTGCATTGCCAAAATCTACACTGATAATCTTTCTCCCAGCCTTCCCCAAAGGGACCTATGGTCTTATAACAGGGTAACTGTGCAGTGGGGAAAGGGAAATAATCAGAAATGTTAGAAACTGCTGAACTGAACTAATTTCAGGATACCAAACACATCTCTGTGGCCCACCAGACTATAGGCTGATGGCATTCAGATGATCCATAGAGTTTCAGCTCAGATGTATCTCACAACGGGCCCTGTGAATCCCTGAACACATCTGTGATTTTCTCTGCAGTTCTGGAATAGACACACTTAGCAGATGCCAGAATCCCTCACTGATCCCCTTACCTGTGGAGTATGGACTATTATGATGAGAAAGATCAAGTAAAAGCCACTAGAACTACCTCTGTCTAGGAAAATAACAAACCAAAAACAATACCACATTCCTGGAGTGACTTCAGAGATGAGTGCCACTATGAAGGCCTTGACAGATGCAGAAGTCGTGATTACCACCACATCCCTATCCAATTCGCCTTCTGGCCTTTGCAGAAGAGAGATGGATCTTGGTGAATGACAATGAATTGTAAGCTTAACCAGGTGGTGACTAAAATTTCCACTGTTGTTCCAGATATGGCAACATTGAAACAAACTGGACAAAGGAATACAGCCCCTGGAACGCAGCTAGCGATCTGGCAAAGGCCTTTGCCTCTATTCCTACCAGTAAGGATCACCAGAAGCAGTTTGCTTTCAGCTACCAATGCCAGTAATATACCTTCCTTGTCCTATTTCAGATGTGCATCAGCTCTCCAGTCCCATCTCATAATTTAGTTCAAAGGAATCCTGGTTGCCTTCTCCTTCCACAAGATGACACACTGATCCATCATATTGATGTCCCTATGCTGCTAAGACCCAGTGAGCAAGAAGTGGAAATTATTCTAGACTATTGTAAGACATTTGTGTTCAGAGGGTGGGGAAATAATATGACAAAAATTCAGAGGCCTTCTACCTCAGTGAAATTTCTAGGGGTCCAGTGATGTGGACATGTTGAGATATGCCTTTAAGGTAAATGATAAGTTGTAGCATCTGGCCCCCCCCCTATAACTGAGAAAGAGGCATTAGGCTTAGTGGACCACGTTGGTTTTGGGAGGCAACTTATACCTCACTTGGGTGTGTTATTCCATCCCATTTACCAAGTGACCCAAAAAAACTGTTACTTTTGGGTGGGACCCAGAATAGGACAACGCCCAGCAACAGATCCAGGCTATTAGGCTGGGCCATATGACCCAGTAGTTCCAATGGTGTTTGAAGCCAATGGAATAGGGATGCTGTTTGAAGCCTTTGGCAGGCCTCTAAAGATGGATCTCAGCAAAGGCTGTCAGGATTGGAGCACAGCATTGCCATCTTCTCCTTTTGAGAACAGCTCTTGGCCTTACATGGGGTGTTAATAGAGACTGCATGCTTGACCATGAGTCCCCAGCTTACCATGCAAGCTGTGCTGCCTAACATGAACTGGGCGTTGTCTGATTCCACCAAGTTGTAAATTGTGTGTGCACAGCAGCACCTCATCAGACAGAGGAGGTATATATGAAATGGTACCAGAACAGACTCTTAGGTACAAGTAAGTTATATGAGTTAGTAGCCCAAATATCCATGGTCTCCACTCCCATTACACTACCTTCTCTCTTTGAGACTGCTCCTATGGCCTCATGGAGAGTTTCTTAAGACCACTTGTCAGAGGAACAGAAGATTTGGTCCTGATTGTAGATCATTCGGCTTGATTAGCAGGCACTACCAGAAAGTGGACATCTGCAGCATCTGCAACCTCTCCCGGGGACATCCTTGAAGGACATTTGTGAAGGAAAATCCTCCCAGTGGGCAGTACTCTAGCAATGAACCTCACTGTTCACTTTTCTTGGAAGAAAAAATGGTCAGTCAGGTATACGATTATATACAAATTTGCATGTTGTGGTCAATGGTTTTGCTGAATGGTCAGGGATTTGGAAACAACATGATGGGAAAAGTAGTGACAAGGAAATTTGGGGAATAAGTATATGGATAGATCTCTCAGGATGGCGATAATGAAGATATTTGTATCTCATATGAATGCTCATCAGTAGGAGACCTCAATAGAAGAGGATTTTAATAACCAAGTGGCCAGAATGACCTACTATGTGCATACCAAAATTAGCCTCTTTCACTGTCATTGCCTAGTGAGTTCATGAGCAAAGTGGTCATGGTAGCAGAGATAAAGGTGATGCATGGAAACAGCAACAGGGACTTCAACTCACCAAAGCTAACCTGGCTAGAGCCACTGCTGAGTGCCTGACCTGCCAGCAGCAAAGACCAACACTTGAGTCCTGGATGTTGATGATATGGCAATATTTCTCAAGGTGTTCAGCCAGCTATCTGGTGGCAGGTTGATTACACTGCACCACTTTCATAATGGAAGGGGTACTGATTGCTCTTCAATGAATAGACACTCCGGATACAAATTTGCCTTCCCTGCAAGCAATTCTTATGCCATATGTGGGCTTACAGACTGCCTTATCCATCATCATGGTGTTACACACAGCACTGCTTCTGACCAAGGAACTTCATAGCAAATAAAATGTGGCAAAGCTCATTGAATTTATAGATCTTACCATGTCTCCACCATTCTGAAGAATCTGGCCATATAGAATAGTGAACTGGCTTTTTGAAGACTCAGTTACAGTGCCAGCCAGTTAGCAAAACCTTGCTGGGCTAGAACAATGTCTTCAGAGGGCCATATATGCTTTGTATCAGCATCTAATATATGATGCTGTTTCTCTGGTCACCAGATCCTAAAATCAAGGAATGGAGATGGGGCGGGGAGAGGAGGGGGGCGCGGGGCACCACTCACTCTTACCCTCTAGTGACCCACTAGTAAAATGTTTGCTTCCTGTTGCCATGACCTTATGCTCTGCTGACCTTAGGTCTTAGATCCAGAGGAAGGAATCTTTCCACCAGGAGACAAGGATTCCATTGAACTCAAAGTTAAGACTGCCTCCAGGCCACTTGGTTTTCTCCTGCTTCTGAACCAATAGGCAAAAGAAGGGAGTTACTGCTGGCTAAATTGATTAATCCCGACTACCAAGGAAAGATTGGACTACTTCTCCAAATAGAGATAAGAAAGAGAATGCTTGCAATACAGGAGATCCTTAAAAATGTCTATTAGTATTAATATGCCATGTGATTAACTTCAGTTGAAAGGCACAACATTAAATCTAGGCAGGACTGCTAATGGCCCAGACCCTTCAAGAATGAAAGTGTGGCCTGGCCAGTGTGGATCAGTGGCTGAGCATTGACCCAAGAACCAGTAGGTCATTGATTTGATTCCTGGTCAGGGCACATGCCTGGGTTGCAGGCTTGATCCCCAGAAAAAGGCATGCAGGAGGCAGCCAATTAATGATATTTCTCTCTCATCAATTTTTCTACCTATCACTCTCCCTTCCTCTCTCTCTTTAAAAATCTATAAAAACATATTTTTTAAAAAATACTGAACTGATGTGGTCGTCATATGTCTAAAAAAATGAATTAAAGTGTGGGTTCCCTCCAACAGGTAAAAAAACAGCTAAGATGTTTTCAGAAGACAAAGGGAATACTGAATGGGCAGTAGAAGAAGGTAGTTAGTTATAAAGAACAGCTGTGACCAAGTGTATCTAAATAGTTACAGAAAGGAGGACTGTAATTGTCATGAGTATTTCTTTACTATTTTGCTATGAATACGATCGTGTGTATATAAATAGATATCTTTATTTTCTTCTCTCTGATTTCTTATTAAGCAACATAAAGATGTATTGATTTAATATAATATTTAAATATTGTTAATTTGACAGTATAGTATTTAAGTCATAGGTTATCAAGAACAGTGAACATCACTCAAAGACTTTACCTCGTCTGGGGAGAGTTAGTGTGCTTTTGGTTGTATGTAATTGCATCTTTTTAAGTGGGGTTATGTCCTTGTTATTGTTTATATTTGGAGATTAAGTATCATTTTAGGAGATGCATATGAGTGCCCAGTTGACAAAGGGTAAACTTGTGATGATTACTTCTATTTGTCAACTTTACTGGGCCATTGGGTGCTGAGATTTTGATCAAACATTAGTCTGGGTATGCCTATGAGGGTGTTTTTGGATGGGAACAACAATTTTACCTGTAGACTGAATAATGCAGATTGCTCTCCCTAATGTGGGTGACCCTTAGGAGTCAGTTTCTTGTAATAAATCATATATATGTAGGGTGTCCCAAAAATATATATAGACACTTTGAATAATTATAAATGCAGAGTTTATTAAAACACATTTCATTTTCAAAATTGAGCTATCAACTGTTAAAGTATGTATTCATTTTTGGAACACACTGTACATTGGAGAGAGAGAGAGAGAGAGAGAGAGAGAGAGAGAGAGAGAGAGAGAGAGAGAATTATATAGTTATATAAATATATTTCCTAATAATATTTCCTATTATTTCTATTTCTTTGGAACAGATAATCAGATTAATCCTCTAACTAAAACACTATTATTTCCTTCATTATAAAGAAGAGTCTCAAAAAATTTTAGCACCTTAAGCCACACTAGAGCTAGTAAGGTTAATAAGCCACACTAAACAATGTTGGGATGTATGCAGGTTTGTCTGACTATGTGCATGCTCATATTCCCTGTGCTATATTGAGTTCTGCTTATGGACTAATGAAGATGAATAAAAACTAAGAGGAACAACCCATCCCTATATCTTCTGCTGATGCTTCACTTCATGTTTTTGAATCTGATCTTTTGTTTCAGTTATTAATACTGTGTAGTAGTTATCCCCAAATTTAGTATCATGAAATAGCAGCTGTTTTATTTTGCTCATGATTGTATGGTTCAGAAATTCAGAAGAGCCTTGACTAAGCTAATCTTTCATGGGATCCTTCATGTCTAAGCTAAGTTAGTTATCCTCTAGGGCTGCTCACCTGAAAGCTTAACTGGATTAGATGGCTTAGTCACATGGCTGGCAATTGCCACTGCTGTTGGCTTGTAACTTAGCTAAAGACTCTTGACCAGGGCACCTACGTGTGTCCTTGCCTACATAGTAATAGCAGAGCAGTCAGACTTTTTCATGGTGGCTAGTTTTCATCAGAGTTAGCAGGCTGTAGAACTGGGTAGAAGGCACAGGGTCTTCTTTGGACAACTCTTACAAGCCATGTAGCATCAATTCTGCTGTAGTCTATTTAGATACAAATGTATCACTGGGATAGGGACAGACTCAATGGAGGAAACAAATACCCCCCCCCCTTTGACAAAAGAAGTATCAGAGAATGTGTAGGCATATTTTGAAAAATTCATATACTGTGATTCCAGAATATAGGTTTCTCTGGAATGGTATAAAGGCAAGAATGTGGGCTTTGAAACAGGATCATAATTTATTCTTTTTATTTTTTAAGAATATGTTTTATTGATTTCAGAGAGAAAGGGAGAGGGAAAAAGAGATAGAAACATCAATGATGACAGAATCATTGATTGGCTGCTTTGTGCACACCCCACTGGGGATTAAGCCTGCAACCCAGGCATGTGCCCTGACTAGGAATCAAACCATGACCTCCTGGTTCTTAGGTCAAAGCTCAGTCACTGAGCCATACCAGCTGGGCAAAACAGGATCATAATTTAAACTTTCCTCCATTACTTTTTATCTCTATAACATTAGACAAATTAGTTCATATCTCTGGCTAGTGACCTTCTCTGAAAAAGGGGGAGATTGATATCTATCTTGCAGCTAAAGTAAGTACATATGCCTGATATTCAAGTAATATTAGAATGATGCTTTCACACCTCCTTCAATCCACTCACTGATTTCTATTATATATTTAGGCATAATTTAAATATGATATTAGTATATGATTTATAGTTTCATTTTTCCTCAAGTGATAGTAGATGCACCAGAAACGCAGTCTATGTATTAAACCCCCCCAAAAATTAACTAGGGTCCAAAGAATAGGCATTGCTACATCTTGGTAATATTATCTGGTATCTCATTTTTTAATTTCTCTCATGTTCCTGCTCTCTAATGGCAGGCACATACTTATAAGACATTTAAACAAGTGTAGTCTCAGAACTTAGGTCAAACAGAATCCCTGGAGTGTTCTATTCTGATGAAATTTACTTTTCCTCTCATAGTTTGAGTTATCTGATCAAAAATTTGATTGTATTGGGACCAAGAGGGACCTATTATTTGCAATTCACAAGAAGAATTTAACCAAAAGAACAAATCTGATTTAGACAGCAACAGCATAAAGAAGCCAGCGTCTCATATGGGGTAACACAGTCCCCCATGTGGAAGTCATTTAAACTTAAATTTTTCACATGGTAGGGATGAAAACATTCTTCTGCCATGGGGTTTCATAAAGGATGCTAGGTTTCTTCTTGCACTAGCCATTTTACACATCTGTCCATTGGAGAAGTTAACCTCTCTGCTGTTTTGATGAGAGAAAGATAAAAATCAGAGTCCTGATGATTTTATAGGAGTGCTGGCTGCTTGTGTCTTTGGCTATCTCTTCCACCCTCTTGGTGTGAAGACATCTCCAATCCAAAACAGATGTGATTCCCTTGGCATGGCCCTCTGAACACCATATTGTTTGTAGAACTCTGGGGTGCACAAGATATCATCAACAGAGCTGGCCATCACCCAGGGCTAGTTTTCCTGCCCAACAACAAATATGGGCAGACATATTTGTTGACCTGATGTCTTTTTAAGAGACTCTCATATCCATGTGTCCAACTGATTAGACAACAGATAATCACACTTGATCCTCTCAGAGACTGTATGTCTTTTATTTTCTTCCCCCTCCACTTCACCACTCTTTTAAATATGTCACATTTAATGTAGTGTAGACACGCCCCCTCTTCCCCCCCCACCCCCACACACACTTCTTTTGAGAGTTTAAGGGATGGGTTATCTTTGTAAAATCTAAATTTCAAGGTTTTAGTTCTTTCGCTTAATGATCAATAATTGTTTACAAACTTTCTCTGAATATGCCTTGGAGTGTTTTTTAAGCAAATAGAATTCTGCCTTGAGAACTGGAAAGCAGTTTTCTTGTTTCCATGTGGGGAGTTGCCAATGGAGCTGCAGATTTAAGCAAGCAAGATTTTAGAATAACTTAGGACTTACTCAGTTTCCATTAAGAATATCTAATTATAAGTAATTATCCTAAACTAATTTAATTCCATCCTCTTGAGCTTTATTAGAGAAACAAACTTAACCACATGCATTTTGTTAAATAGACCATTGCACTATGAAGGGGAAAAGCACCAAGATTAATATGACTTGCATGGGAAAGGGGATTAATAATGATTGAGCATTTTCTGCAGTATCCTCTCCCATTCCATTAGTGGTGAAATATAAGTAGGTGTTTTAAAAAATGAGTTCACAGTAAAGAATTTAAGGAGATTAGCTTAGTTTAAATAGATGGTCCCTGCCCAATTTAAGAATTAATGCCAGAAATAGGCAAACAATTTGTTTTTACTATTAGGGTAAATTTTAAATATGTTAGAAATTAAATTATTAAGGTCAAATGCTGACAACTGACTGAAATAATAGGAATTGATATTAATTTTCTTTTTCAATATCCCGGAAGTGTTTGAAGAGGTAGTGTTTTTCTCTGATGATGGAAAATGAAGTATATAGTTTTAGAGTGGGTACACTTGAAACCACATTTAACACTTTTTTAAAAAAAAAAGCCAAGAACTTCATTATTTTTCTGAAAATACACTTGCAATATAAAAATCCACATGGAACAAAGTATATAAAGAAAATGAAATCACCAACAGACTGACCATACAGATATCATGACTGTTAACATGTTGAGATATTTCTTTCCAAATATTTTTCTATACGTGAAGATTCTATTTGCGTAATTGTTATTAAATTATAGCACATACATAGAATGTGAACAATTTAAGTATTCTAGAGAAAGAACAGTTCTGGACTCCAGAAGTACTTATATCATCACCCCTCTCTACTCAGAGCAAACTTCCCCAGCTCTTAAAGCTATAGATTTGTTTTTCCTGTTTCTGATATTCATAGAAATGGGATCACACATCATGTACTCCTTTGCATTGGCTGGTCTTGTATAAAGTTATGTGTGTATGCTATATTCATATTGTTACTTGTCATTGTAATTTGTTTATTCTCATTGATGTATCTATATATACACACATAAATATGCATATATATGCATATATATTTGTGTGTGTACACACACACACACACACATATAATTGCCTTATATGAATGTATCACACTTTAACCATTTTGCCTTTTGGTTCTTTCAAGTTTGAGGCTATGAAATTCTAGCACGTGCCTTAAGGGAACTTAAGGACATATTTTTGTTTGGTGTATGCTTATGAGCAGAATTGCTGGCTGGTTTCTAAGGCTGTGCATATATTATGTTTTTAAATAAACACTGACAAAGAGTTTCCAAAATGATTATAATAATTTACACTTTCACTGATAATACGTAAAAGTCCCAGTTGCTTTACCTCCTTGCCCACATTTTATATCAAATAATTATTTTTAAATAAATTTTTAAAATTCTCTATATGCACTTTGGAAGCCTAAATTTTCTACCTAACCATATATCTTGGACATCATTCCATGTCAATAAATAAAGAGATCATAATTTTTGTGAATTGCTCTGTAATTATCTTTTATACTATGGATCTAAAAACTAATTCCTTATTGATGAATGTTTTCACAGATTAAAATTTTTCATTTTATAAACAAAGCTGGTTATATAATCTTTGTGTACATAATCCATAACTCAATATAACCATTACCAAAAAGTTTAAATCATTCTGTTTAGTCCTATGTACTCATCACACTTAAGTGCGAAAAATCCAGCTTAACCCAACTATTACCTTGTTTCTGCTCCCTCTTGATTCTAGAAGTCTTCTAGTGAAAAGCTATGGCAGAGAAATTGGCTTCATGAAGATTCATGATCAATTATATCACCTAGGCTCCCAAATTCTGTTTGGCAATACTTTCCCACTTAACACACTGATGACTTTAAATACTTTCCTTGAACCACCAGAGTTTTCTCCACCTCCTTCCAGAATCTCAGCAGATGGCTGCTCCTCACAATATAAGCGAATACAGAGTGGGACAAATGTAGGTTCATAGTGTTCATATGGAAAATCATGCAATAATTAATAAACAATGCAAGAATAATTTTTATTTCATTTACTCACAACTGTAAACCTACTTTTGTCCTACCTGGTACAGTAGGTAGTCCCCCAGAGTGATTTCCATTGCCAAGAAGAATCTTACACACACACACATACACGCAAACACACACACACCACTGGCCTATGCTCCTCTTGTGTCTTTGGCTAAAGAAAATAAAGAAGCTATTCCATTTAAGGTCAATTTTGGCAGTAGGAGTTTGGTTTCCATCACCTCGTCTCTTCTGGCCACTCATTTTCTCTCTCTTCTTTATTGACTATTAGAGATCCGGGGCATGAATATTCATGCACTGGAGGAGGATTGGGGGTCCCTCAGCCCAGCCTACCCCCTCTCATAGTCTGGGAGCCCTCAGGGGCAGGAGGCGACCCAGCCATCAGGGAAAGGCCATGCCCCATCACACCTCTGCTGGTGCCACTTCCAGCAGCACAAGCCTCGGCTGGCCCTGGTTACCTGAGCCTCAGGCGGCCTTGGGTGGCTGGGGGGCTGAGGGAACTGGGGGTCTCCAGAGGCAGGCACTCAAAGCGCACCTGCCACCCCAGCAGGGCTGAGAGGACTGGGCGCCACCATCTTGTGGCTGTGGGCACCGCCATCTTTGAGGGCAGGGCAGTCAATTAGCATATTCCCTCTTTATTAGATAGGATTTCTGCTGGTCAGAGGAAAAATGTATTGATTCCTTCTGGGCCTTATTAATTCTCTCCCTGTTTAATGTTCTCTTCTGTCCCATTTTATTTTCTCTACTGTTTTCATTTCCTCCACCTTTTCTCATGATAACCTTTCTTCTCTTGACTTTGCTTCTGTTTACTTCTCTAGTTTTTTTCCTCACTTTTCTGTTTTCCTCCCTTATATTTTCTTAGCATTATGACTTCAAACACGGTTTCTATGATAGCACATTCCAGACTTATAAAACAACCTGATCTTCTTTTCTTAGCTTTAGACTTATAAAAAAACAACTGTCAACTTGGGTTAAATGTGTCACAGATGGCACAAAACTGACATGTCTAAAATAGAACCTTTAATAGTTCCCTCTCTACTAATACCTGTCTTTCTATCCTAGTAAATGGCATACTCTTCACCTAGGGATAAGTTAAAAATTATAAGTAAAGCTATCTAGGATTCCTGCTTTTTCTTTACTCACTCAAACAAACCTATTGTCAAACCTATTATATACCTCATAACATATGCTCCAAAATATATCTCATAACTACCTGCTTCTCTTCATCTCAGTAGCCATGCTCCACCCAAACCACAATCAACCCCTAATAGATGAGACCATGAGGGCCTGGGCCATAACTGCCTTATTTATCATTTAGCCCAATGCTTGGCACAGTGCCTGACACTTTAATAGAAAGTAAAAAAAAAAAGCATACCGAGACACCCTTTTCTCTTGCTTGGACTTCTAAGACTATTTATCATGTGATTTGAAGTTAAAAATTATTCTTTCTTTAAAATCTTTGCTGACATTCAAAGTAGATCAGATACTTAATTATAGACATTTCTAATACCATGTATTAAGTATTTCTCTTTTCTAACAGTTTTCCAAATACAATGTTATATTATTTTTTATGACAAGTGATTAACTGAGCACTTAAACATGAGAGTCATAGAGTCTGCCCACATACTTTATATATGAGTAAATGAATGAAAAATAAGCAAGTTTCAAGCAGTAGTTTTCTGCTTTGAACACTATACCCATTCCTAAATGTTTCATACTACATATTTCCAATTTCCGCTACTTTAAACTAATTTATATTTTCTCCTTTCATTTAAAGAGATTGCTCAATTCTTATAAGGTTTTATCTATTTGGGGCATGCATTTCTTTTAAATTCTTGGCAATGTAATATTGTGTATAATTATTACTTTACTTTGTAGGTTTTAATTACTAATAATTTTTTTTTTAATTTTAAGCCAACATGGATTTATTTTCCCATTGGTGTACTGGCCTTTGCCTTAATGATTTTTAAGATTTCCTCAATATTAGTAAGATTAATCTCTTTTCCACAGCTTTTACATTATATTTTTCCTCAATCTTTCAATTGTATTTGTTTCTATTATTTTGAAATTGTACATTAATTCATTCATTAAGCAGATATTTATCAGATTTCCATTATTTTTCTAAAACCATTCCAGGAATGGTAACAAAGCATTACTCAAAATAGACAAAAATTATTGCCTTCATGGAGCTTACTTACATTGCAATTATGGGAAGGGAGGGTAGACAAAAAATAAGTGATACAAACTAAGTAATATGAGTAGACTAATGGGTGGTTATAAGTATTATTAACATGATTAAAACAAGAAAGAAGTTTAAAAGGGTCAATGACTAGGAACAGTTTATCCAAAGAAGGTTTCTTAGAGAAGATGCTCTTGGATTAAACTCCTAAAGAAGGTGAGGAATTGGGCTTTGTAGGTACCTGCCAAAACAGAGCTGGAGGTAGGAGGAGCATGAAGTTCAAAGGTCCTGAGGCAGAAGCACACCTGGAAAATTGGGGGAACAGGTAAAAGGCCAGTGGAGGTGGAACAGATTCTTGAGGAAGAATCTTCAGAATAGAATATGAAGTCTGAGGGAAACCTCAACATGGCCAACATAGTTGGCTACTCTAAGAACTTTGGTATTTACTTAGACTGAAATAAGACTTGGGAGTTTTTGAGCAGAAGAGAGATATGACCTGACTACATGAAGTGTAAAACTCTGTCTGCTCTTTTGAGAATAGCCTTCAGAGAGTAACTGTCCTAAGCAAGAAGGCCAGTTAGAAAATTGCAGTGATTTCAGGTAGAGATGGTGGGGGGTTGGGTGTGTATGTGACTGGACCAATTGGTGGCAGGTAACACCAATGTCTTAGTGGTGGAGGTGGTGCGGAGGTGATGGTAGTCAGATTATGTGTGTATTTTGAAGGTGAAGTCAATAATATTTGCTAATGAATTGAATGTGGGATATAAGAGTAAATTTAGGTTATTAATGTTTTTTAGTTTAGTTCAGAGCCTGAGAAACTGGATGGAGTTACCATGAAGTGAGATGGGGAAGATTATGACTAGAGCAGGGATTGGAGGAAAGATCAAGAATTCTAATTTTGTACCTGTTAAATTTGACATTTCATTTAGACAACTACGTGGAGCTATTGAGTAGTTAGTTGGATTTAGGGTTTTGTTGTCCTAAAGAGATAAGAACTTGGATGTTTTGGGTATGTAGAGAGTAATTATTGCCTTGAGATTGAATGATAACACCAAGAGAGTGAATGTAAATAGAAAACAGACAATTTTCAAGGACTAAGTCACAAAGCATTCCAAATTTCAAAAAAGGTCAGGCAGATGAAGAAAACTTTATAATAAGGAGAATGAGGAGGATCTGCCACTGAATGACCAGTACACTTAGGAAAGAGTGGAGTCTGATAGTCCAGGTTAAGAAAGTTTTTCAAATATTACTGAATGATTAGCTGATATGTTGCTGAAAAATAGCACAGATTGAGGTAAGAAATGACATAGCCAAGGGAGTTTCATATAAGTGGAATGGTAAAAAACCTGATTGAATGGATTCATGACAGGGAGGAGACAAATTGGAGGCTTTTAGTATAGACAATACTTTTGATGAAATTTATTGTAAAGGAAAGGAGTGAGATGAGGAAGAATTGAGCTCAAAGGATTTTAAAATATGATTTTGTTGATTTTTTAGAGAGAAGAGGGAGAGATAAATAGAAACATCAATGATGTAAGAAAATCATTGATCAGCTGCCTCCTGCACACTCCCTACTGGGATCAAGCCTTGCAACCTAGGTATGTGCCCTAACTGGTGACCTCTTGGTTGATGCCTTGGCACTCAACCACTGAGCAACACAGACTGGGCAGGATTTTTTGTCTTAAAATGGGAGAAATAGAGTATTTGTGTTGATGGAAAAGATCAAGTAAAGGATAATTTAATGATGCTTAAAGAAAAGGGAAGCATTAGTTGGGTCAAGGTGATGGAATTCAGTGCAGAGTAGAAGGTTCCTTTCTTAGCAGTGATAATTTATCCCTGGAAGTAGAAGAGAAATAGAGGTATGAGTACAAGTTCAAGTAGGAGGTAGAGCTGCAGAACATTTGTATTTTTTCTGTTCATCTAGGAGTGCTGATCAGTATTCAAAATCACAGGGGAGAAAAGAAAGTATGAAAGGGTCATCCACAGAATTGCATGGTGATTGGAGTTGGGAGAATTCAGTATACTATTCACTCACATATGTTGATACTGGTTTGTGTCTCCTTAATAGTGCTAGAATTTTTATTATAATACTAGGGGCCCGGTGCACAAAAATTTGTGCACTCAGGGGGTGGGGGTCCCTCAGCCCGGTCTGTGCCCTCTTGCAGTCTGGGACACCTCGGGGGGGATGTCCACCTGCTGGCATGCCTGGCCAGCCTGGGTGAGAGGCTGAGAGCCATTTTCAGGCTGCTCACAGCCCTTCAGGGTTCATGCACTGGGGGGTGGGAAGGCTGGTGAGTGCAGGCCTGAACGGTTCCCACTGGAGGGCCCATGATTGCACACGCCTGGTGGGCCCCCACTGCTGAGGGGACACCTGGCACAGAGTTGGGTGGCAAGCCAGGGGCGGACACTGGTGCAGGATCCCTCGGTGGGGCCCTGCTGCTAAGCAAACACACCCGGGGTGGAGCTGGGCAGTGAACTGGCTTTGGATTCTCTGCACTGTGCAGCAGATGCTCCCGCACGCCCTGTGGAGGCCCCTGGGGGATGGATGAAGGTAGTGGACCCTGGACGGGTGCTCCCGCATGCCTCCGAGGAGGCCCCCAGGGCAGAGCCAGGCAGTGGACCCAGGACGGCTGCTCCTGCACACTCTGCAGAGGCCCCGTGCTCCTGCATGCCCCGGGGAGGCCCCCAGGGGGTGGAGCCAGGCAGTGGACCTGGGACAGGCGCTCCTGGATACCCCTCGGAGGCCCCCGGGGGGCGGAGCTAGGCAGCAGACCCAGGACAGCTGCTCCTGGATGCCCCGAGGAAGCCCCAGGCCAGACCCCCCACCCCCCACTGAGCTGACACACCTGGCACAGCTATGCCAGCCAGCCATGGAGGCTCCCAGTGCAGAGCCACCCTGCCAGCCTCCATCTTGGCTGGGTTAATTTGCATACAGCTGCTCTGATTGGCTGGTGGGCGTGGCTGTGAGCAAAGGCTCAGCCAGCCTTGGCAGGCAGTTGCGACAGAAGCCTTTGGTTTGTGGCTGGGTTAATTTGCATACAGCCACTCTGATTGGCTGGTGGTAACAGTCAAATTTGCATGTTTCTCTTTTATTATATTAGATATCAATCAAATTATGCCACTTATGTGTTAAGGCAATATTCTTTTGGATCCGCACTAACTGCAGTTAAATATAGGCTAAAACTCAAACCCTTCACATGCTGAACAGTGTCATGTAATCTATTTCAAGCCTACCTCCATAGATTCATCTCTGGCCATTCCCATTACACCACACAATTCAAGTTATGGGTGAATCTAACTTTTCGGATTTTTTCTAATACCACATACTCACTTAAGCTCCTTGCCTTTGCCTGGGAAGGTTCCTTTCCTGGGATGCTTTTTTTCCTTTTGCTATACTTCATAAAATGTAGCTTATGCTCCACCCATCCCGCATATATTCCCAAGGAAGATAGAGCTGATTCTTTTCTT
>PVJC01035509.1:0-18221 GCA_004026665.1 Murina feae
TGTGATACTGGAGTTCTCTAGGCCCCTTGTGGCGATTGGATGAAGGCTTGAGTAGGAAGCTCAAGAAATGACCGCAGCCCAGGCACCCACCTGTGACTGCCCTCTGCCACGAAGGCATTGTTGAAGAGTGAGGAGCAGGAGGAGATGCTGACCACGGGGGTCCCGATGGAGCCCTGGTCCACACGGGCATCAGCCAGCAGCACCACGGGCAGGGTCAGCTCCAGGGGCTCTGGGACTCTGCGGAGATGCCATTCCTGAGCCCCAGCAACACCGCCCAGCAGAGCCCACATTGACCAATGCAAGATCCTGTAAACCCACAGCCCAAGCCTGCCCCCACTTGAAACAGTCAGGATCCCCACTCAGCACAAAATGACCCCACCGGAGTGCCCCAGATGCCACTCAGAGTCACAGACCTTACTCAGGGTCATACCTATACCGAGAGGGCAGGTGTGAACTCTGGTTCCCCATACCCTCTCACCACAAGGCCCTGGGCCAGTCATTCCCCACGCTGAGCCTCAGCTTCCTCTTCTGCAAAGTGGGCGTATGATTGGGGGTACTGACCTCGCAGGGTTTTCCATGAGGTAGTCATGTGACTACCTGGCCCCCAGTGAGCCTAATAAAAGGATAGTGTCAGGACAGAGGAGTTAAAATAAGAGATCTCGCTCATGGCCCAGCTCCTAGTTTGAAACTTGCTAGTAAATGAATATAAAGTGACTGGTGCATAGAAATAATTCTAATAGTTAATGTTTATTGAGCACCTATTACGTGCCTTGCACTGTGAAAGGGGGCGTAATGTTCATGACAGCAATGAACCCCTTCACTTCAACCCTCATAGTCTCGCTGTGAAGACTCATCCCATTTTACAGAGGAGAAAGGTGAGGGCTGGAAAAGTGAAATGACTCGACTGTCCCTGAAAATCCTCCTTCCCTGCTCCCTGCAACAAGGAGACTCACTCACCGAAAGACCTTGGTAGTAAAATTGGCTGCTGCGAACAAGCGTACCCCAAAACCATCAATGAATTTCAGCTGAAGGCGGAGCACCTGGACATTCAGAATCTGGACCCTGCAGGGGAGGAGTGGGGGTGACAAGGCAGCTCCTAAGAAACCATGGAATTGACTCCGGGGTGGGTACTCTGAGCCAGATCCGTGTCCACACTATCGACATTATAAAGAACACCTTTGGCAACACGGGATGAGGACTAGGCAGTGAGTTCTCCATCTTAGGGGCATGCGAGCCATGTTCGGGTGACCAGATCGTAAGAAAAAGACGCAGAGAGGAGACGGGAATTGGGTGAGATGATTTCTCAGGTCTTGGAGGGATTTTAGTGTCTGACCGAGGTCTGGAAAGCCGGGAAGGTGAGGAAAGAAAGACTTCGAGATCCACAGGAGGCAGAAATCCGCCCCCTAGACCATTCTAGCCAACAACTTGGGCCTGGAGCCCTCCCACAATGGCAAACTCACCCCCTGCGAGGCTGTCTGTGCTGCCTGCTGAGCCCTTTCCAACTAGCCTGTAATTGTTCTTTCTTTTTTTTCTAAAGGAAAGTCATTTTTCCCCTGCACAATAGTGAGGGGCAGGTGATTCCGATACTACAAATGGTATCAATTTTAAAAGTCACGCCAAAACTCCACCCTCGAAAACTCTCACGCTGAGCCCTGGGTCACATGCTTCCATTCTTAGGCCAAGGCTGACCTGAACCTGCTTCTTTTCCCTGGACAACCGGCCAGGTGTGTTCCCACATCTACGAACAAGGGTCCTCCGCGTTCCATTTAACCAGCGGCGCGCTGTCTGCGCTGTGGCCAGAGTACACACCGTTCGGGCCTCTAGGTTTGGGGCAGTGATGTCGTGCCCAGTTCCCCACCATTGCCAACCAGCCTCGGGGCCTCAAACGGGGCGTCTCTCCAGCTGCTCTTTTACCCACCCAGTGTTTTAAAGTTTTAAAATGTTTCATTAGTTGCCATCCTTCAAAAATTGATAGATTTTCTAACTTCTCTGGGGGTTCCGAGGATCTGGCGAGAGTGACTCTGTGCGCCCACGTGGATGGGGCCAACTGGCCCAGACCCTCCCTGTCTCTGTCATTGAGTCTCTGTGCCCCACAAGCGGGTGTGGAGCTAAAAGAGCCTCAGGCTTGTGCCCTAAATTCCGTGTCCAGCCCTGGGGACCCAGCCTTGGCCTCCAGGGGCAGACATCTACCAAGTCAGAGGCACGGGGGGCCCATCTTCTAAGTCCTCCTGTGACCATGCACCTGGCGGGTGGGAGGGAAGCATTCCCTACAGACTGGGGGCGGAGCAAGCTTCCCAGTGGTGAGACTCGTCTCCTGGCAGAGGAGCACTCACCTGGTGGGCCGGAGCGCCTCTCCATTCCGGTCCAGGAAATGCGGGACCGTGACCTGCAGGGCCCGCTGGAGAGAGCCTTTTCCCGCCTCGGACACTGTGGGGCCAAAGCAGGGCGAGGTTAGGCTGCTCTCCGGAACCACCGGGGAGACCACACCACCCACCATCTGCCCCCGGGGCCGAGGAAGGAGGCCTCAGAGACTGGAAGGAGAGGGCTTGTCGCAGGGCAGCTGACCTCCCAGGAGCCCTCCTCCCCTCACTTCTCACATCAGGCCCGGAAGGCATGCCTTTCCCCTCCCTGTGTCTCTCCAAATCCTACTTGTTCAAGCGGATCCTCAGAAACAATAACATCCTTCGCCCTTTTTCAAGACGCCGATGGGGTCCCACCTCCTCCAGAGCCCCAAACAAAGGGGCCTCCCAATCAAACAGGGGCGGGGAGGCCTGGGGGCTGGAGACTGAGAACTCTGGGGACCCTCCAGTTCTGGTTACAAAGCTCAACTCCGCTACTGTCTGTGTGGCTGCTCTGTGCCTCCGTTTCCTTGCCTGTAAGTTTGCAGTGATTACAATGGTACCCATCACAGAGGGTCCTTGTAACACAATTACAGTTAGCGGTCTCCGTTGCTAAGTATGTTTTGGGATAACAGTGGCTGCCACTCCATAGTGCCTCCTTTGTGTTTGGCTGTTCCTCCCAGCTCTGTGCCTTAGGTACTGTATTACGCCCAGTTTACCAAGAGGTGAGGAACCTGGCGAGGAAGAGAAGTCAGATCGGGGCCCCAAGCCCTGGGTCTCCTCACACACCTGTACAGCTGGGCCCGGGGAGTGTGACGAAATGCGAGTGCAGTCAGAAGAGAGGGTGGTGCTGCGCGAGAGCACCATGGAATGAAGGGCTGAGAGGCCCAAACTTCATTCAGACTCACTGTGGGACCTGGGGGAGCCCCTGGACCTCTCTGGACCTCGGTTTCCCCAGACCCAGCATAACGGCAGTGGTCTCTAGGTCCCCAGTGCGCCGCTCCCCAGCCTGAGCCTCTGTGGCTGAGCTGAGACTCACCCCAGGTCTCTGGACTTCCTCTGCAATGCATTCCTGACCTCTAGGGCTTTCGGAAGGAGGTGGAGGACACTGTTAAGAAGCCACCCAGCCTGGCCGTGGAAAGAGGTGCATAGGGCATGGGCGTCCTGCCAGGTTTCCGCCCAGAGCCAACAGGCAGGTGCACCCGGAGGCTCTCGGACAAAGGGGCTCACTTGGGTGAGGCGGGGAGAAGGTGGCCGGCAGAGGGCAGTGGCCTCGTGTCCCTGCCCGCGGGCATCCGTGCCTGGGACCGCGTGCCAGTCACTCTGTAACACGGATCACTGACCCCTTTCACCACCTGCCCATCTGCCCAGATACAAGGTGCTGAAAGGCTGTGCAAGTGTCAGGGGACCCTGCTGCCGCCCTGAGCCACTGCCTCACTGCTTCGTGGCCTGGGCCACTGATGGTCCTTCCTACGCTCTGGCCTGAGTCCCTCACGCTGTAGTCTGGCCTCAGGAGAAACAGCTTCTGATTTCTCACCCCTAATCCAGCTTCAAGACCTCGAAAGCCTCCCAGGGCAGTGAGGGGACAGCTTTTGTCCCTCCCTGGGCCTAGGTTTCCTCTTGTGCCTTCCCCAGGGGATGGGGCGAGGTCATAGGGCAGAGGCCTAGGTTGGGCCAGGTGAGGGGATAGCTCTTTTCACTGTGAGCTCAGCAGGGCTCTAAGTCGAGAACACTCCCCCAGTGCCGTCCTAGACATGCCTTCCCCAGCACACATGTACACACAGACACCCCCATGCACACGTGTGGCGCGCAGCCACACACACCTCCATGCACCATGGCATTTGCACCCACCCGACACACAAGTACATATGTGGATACATCTCCATGAATTTTCAAACTTACACACGGACACACACAGAGAAAAGTTGCCAAACCGACCCATGCCTACCCCACTTAGGCCCGTGAGCACAATCATGTGGGCACACTGCATATGGGGCACGACACACGCCCCACTCGTGCATGCTCTTAGTACTTGTTGAGAAGCACTGTGTCAGAAACTGTTTGGGAGCCAGGGGCACAGTGACAGATAAGATCTGGGTCCTTGGGGGCTTTTGGGTTCATAGGTGCATGCACACACTTAGAATAGTACATACATGCTGGCATGGACTCACGCGCACATGTTCGTGACAGACACACGTGGGACAGCACAGTGGCACATGTCTTACCGTAGCTCAGCATCGCCTTGTTGAGTCTGACCACAGTGCTCGGCATGGAGGCGCCCACCACGGGCAGCAGCAGCGCCAGCAGCAGGCCCAGCCTGCACGCCTGAGCCATGGCAGTCCTTGTCCTGGTCGCTGCTCCCCAAAAATCTGTGAGCTGGGGTGGGGACAAGCATCAGGGAGCTCTTCCAGATCCCACTACCAGCCAGGGGTCAAAAGCCCTGAATGGTAATCCCAGCCCTATCCCAGGCCCCACACATAGGTTTGCGTCTCTGCTTTGGAAGAATCACCTTCTCCAGCCTGCTTTGTCAGGAACCACGAGGGATCTGATTTGGAAATGGCCTCTAGGCCCAGAGAAGACATGGCCTCGCCTGCAGCCACACAGAAAAATGGGGCTGGTGCAGGACCCAAGCCATGCCTGAGGAGGATGGTGAGACTCACAGATGGGGAGACTGAAGCCCAGGCCCACCACCCTGGGGCCCAGGGCTGTGTATCCTGATGCCAGGAGTCAGCCCAGTGTGATGGCCCATTCTGGGGCCCAGCTGTTCAAACCCAGCCAGGGGAGGACCTGGGGTGGCTCCTGTCCCCAGCTTGTTCTGTGCCAAGCAAGGAATGTCCAGAAAGTGGGCCTCTTCATCTCCCATTTGCCCCTCCCAACCCCAGCCCAGCCAAGTGGGCAGATCTGTGTCCAATTCAGGGAGCGGAAGCTCGGTGGGAATGAGGGGCCACTGCTCAGCTGGGCTGAGTCCCAGTGGGGAGCACTTCCCCAGAGTCCCACAGCAAGAGCAGGGAAGGCCCTTCTGCGGAAGGCGGTTGAAGGTAGGGTCCCCATCGAACAGATGGAGAAGTTGCGGTTCCTCCTCGGAAGAGTGCCATCCCATCCTGAGTCCTACCTCAGGCCGTTCCTGGGACAGGTGGACTGCCAGCCCCAGACAAGCCCTCAACTGCCCCAGCACGTATGGAAGCTGTTTTATAGGCTCCCTGGTATGCAGGGCCTCCTGGGAAGGGATGTGGGGAGGGACAGGTTTGCTTGTGGTTGCAAGTGTTTTCCCTGCAAACATGGCCTGTGCCAAAGTGTCTTATCCCACATGGGCAGTGAGGCTGCCACGTAGCTGCCCTGGATGCCAACCACTGCGAGACCCTGGGTTGGGCAGCTGTGGGGCCTTGAGTGGCAAGAGCTCTCTAGAAGGAGGTGTGCTCCCAGTTGGGTCCTCTCATCTCTCTAGCCAGGCCTGGCCAGGCCCAGGAAGGAGAGAATGCTCAAGGTCAAGGGAGGGCCGCAGTGACCTCTCAGGCCCGATGCCTCCAAGCTGGCCCAGAGCATGACCCTTTTAGGAGGAACAGGAGGCTGCCTGAGCCCTAGCCTCAGTGCCTGGCTGAGCCCCGACCCTTGTCATAAACTGAGCCCTGATCCTCATCAGGCACTGAGCCCCAACTCAGAAGACAACAGACGAGAGGGTGTGGCTGATCCAGCCCCCACTACTTAACACCCTAAACTCTCTCCAAATGCAATTATTGGTCTTACTTACTAGCATCAGAGGAAAGTGTGTTTGTGTGTGAGTGTAAACATGGAATGGGCGTGTGACACACTGGTTTATGGCGTTGCATGCCTGTTTACCTCACCCTACATGAGTGCAGGTGTGGAGAGTTCTGTGTACAGTATATATATGTGGGCTTTGTAAACTGAGTATGTCTGTGGGTCTGTGTGCACATGGTGTTAAGTGCATGTGTGTATGTGTACATACGTATAGCAGACTGTTTCATGGTATTGGGAGTGTATGTGTGTTTGTGTGTATACATACATGTGGACATAGGAGGTGATCGCATGACTGCAGGCAAGGCCCCTTCATTTCTCTGTATGGCTCACTTGGGATACAGATACAAGGGACCTGGGCCTTCCCCCACTCCAGAACCCTCCATGGCTCCCACTGACTCCATACCAGCCCAAATCCCGGGCCCGGAGCCAGGCCCACCCTGTGCTGGGTCCCCACTAGAGCCCACAGACACCATGGAGCTCTCCCTTGAGAGGCCACAGCTCACGTGGACCAGCCCTGTCTCCAAGCAGGGTCCCTATCCTATTCTATAGGCAAAAAGGAATGAGAAGCTCCAGCTGCACACTCCCTAACCCCCTCTCCTGGCCTCAGTGTGTTCACCAGGGCATCAGACCAGCCCTCCTGGCCCTGACCGTAGCGGAGACAAACAGCAGACTCAGTGGAGGGGGGCACAAATATTGACAGAAGCCACTCAGTGTTTGCTGTTAGCGTGAACACTTCCTCTCCCTCAGCATTTCCAGCACAGGGGACGCTGAGGGACAGCCAGGAGACACCGAAGAGGGAGATTCCCACCAGCCCCTCCTCCCTGCAGCAGGGCAAGCACCGTCCAGTGGCAGCCTCTGTGCAAGGCGCCCGGCCTTTACCTTCACCCCCAGGAACGGGAGCTGGTTCTGCTCACACCTGCAGCCAGTGTCTGGAACACTGAGGTGTTAATACGTATTTATTAAATTAATAAATGAATGTAATAAATTAATAAATAATTGTTAAGACCCTTGTAACCATTATAATGGCAACATTTCAGGGCTTCCCCTTCACCAAATACCCTTGAGGGTGCTGTATTAGTTTCCTGATGCACTATAAAAATAACAAACTTAGTGACTTCAAACAACAACTGTCTTATAGTTCTGGAGGTCAGAAGTCCAAACAGGGTCTCCCTGGGCTAGAATCGGAGTATGGGCAGGGCTTTGTTCCTTTCCAGAGGCTCTGTTTCCTTGCCTTCATTCC
The DNA here is from genome assembly GCA_004026665.1 of Murina feae. Lineage (NCBI taxonomy): Eukaryota > Metazoa > Chordata > Mammalia > Chiroptera > Vespertilionidae > Murina > Murina feae. The sequence continues at coordinate 7,336 of PVJC01035509.1, forward strand.
TTGGCCCATGGCCCTTTCTTCCATCTTCACAGCCAGCAAGCTGGGCTGAGTGTTCCCCAGGCTGCCTTCTCTCCCCTCCCCTGCCTTCCTCTTCCACTTACAAGGACCCTCGACAACCCTGGGCCCACCTGGACAATCTAGGATATCCTCCCATCTCAGGGTCAGCTTATTAGCAACCTTAATTCCATCCCCAAGCTGTAATTTCCCTTTGTATGAAACCAAACGTATTCTCATGTTCAAGTTTTAGTACACAGGCCTCTGAGAAACCATTATTCTGCTCCCCACAGGTACTTCGCCTGCAATTTGAGTAACAGCCACCAGGGGGCAGAGTGAATTCATTTCAGCTTCATAACCCAGTTAGGCTCTCTGGGGTGGGGTGGGGAAGGTGTGGAACCAGACATTTCCACTCTGTTAAGCCATTGTTTTTTCCCCCATAAAAAGCAGAACTTTATTCAAACAATAACACACATATATTATTTAGTATGACACAAAACGCCCACCAGTGAGCGTTTAGAAAGCTCAGCATTCTAAAATGTATTCAGATACAACCGAAGAAAGTGGCGAGGCTGGGAAACTTGGAACAAGAAGGGGTCTGGAGCAAGAAAAAGCAGGGCCTGGGTATTGGAGCCTCAGCTGTCACCCCCGCCTCGTCCCTGAGACCCTGGCATGACCCTTCCTGTCTCGAGGCCTCCATTTCCCCCGATTAAAGGTTGGAAAGTTGGTGGGAATGGGCTCCTCCAATGAGGAAGTTCCAAGGCCAAGCCTCTCCTTCCCCCCTGATATCCCCCTCCCCCGCCCCCCTCTGTGAGGTCACAGTGCCAACAGCCCCACTTGACCTGAGCAGATTCCGCGTGACTCCTTTCAGGGAATGATAGGAGGCTGAGGTAGCAGCCAGTTCCTCCTCGCCAACTCCCAGAGAGCCTCCTTCCATTCCCCGTCCTAGAGAAGGAAGCCAATGCCACGGCCCTCAAGGAGCCCCAGGGACCTGGGAGACTCCCTCGACGACGATGTGGCCCACCTCTGCAGGGATCCCAGGCCCAGGAGGTGAGGACAGCAGCCCTTTATCACTTACAAAACGGTGCCCCTCGGCCCTCTCCTTGGAGGTGAACAGGCATTACCACCTGCACGTCACAGGTGCAGCAACTGAGGTCAGAGGTTTGCCAGTGGCTTTCCTAAAGTCTCCGGGCCAGGAAGCGGTGGAGCAGTCAGCCTTTCGGCCTGTGTTTATTGAGCTCCTACTGTGTGCCAGGCACTGAGTGGATTGCTGGGAGCACAGTGTTGGATTTGGGGTCAGCAGACCCAGGTCTGTCTCTGATTCACAGGCTGGTGGTCTTGGGCAAACTTCTCTGCAACTCGGTTTCTCAGCCTGGAACATGGGGACCATGTTTCTTGTGAATTGTAAAATGCCACTGTGAATCTTGTCAGCCCCAGGGCGGTGCAACGAGGCCGGAACCCCTGCAGGATGACAGAGGAGTCCTCGCCAAACATGAGTAAGCAGGGAGGGGAGAGGGGAGCCCTGGGACCTTCGTGGGCAGCAAAGGGCTGAGGCTCTGAGATGTCAGATGGGCAACCCAGAGTGACCTGGCAAGGGGCAGGGCATGGGGCAGGGATGCTCACACCAAACTCTGGGTGCTCCCAGGTGTCTGCAGGCACCATGTCCCACAAACCAGCAGTGATATAACAGCCCTGTGTTCTCTGCAGATGATCCCTTCCTGTTTCCACTCCGTCTCAGTGGCCCATCCCCAGGCCTGATTCATTTCATAATGGGGTGTATGTGTAAGTATACACTGAAGAGCTGCCTCAGGCCAGGCTGACCTTGGGGTGGGGGAGGAGACACGAAGCCTGGGCTGGGTTGCAGGGGAGGGAGAGAGCACAGGTTGAGTTCTGGAAGTCTTCCCATCAGAGATGTCAGGGGTGTCATTCCAGCCAGAATCTCTTGGGTGGTTGGACAAAGGGAGTGGGAGGAAGACTTGCAGCTTGGAGGAGGAGCTAACTGCCAGCCCTCACCTGCTCTGTCCGAGGCCTGGCCCCTGGGTCAGGAGAACACTGGTAAAGTCATGGGAATGGTGTGCTGCAGCTGGCCCTCGCTCCAGACCACTTAAAGACTGGTGTTCTACATCTGTATTCATCCACTCACCCCTCCACTCATTCACCCATGAAGTCACGTATCCAGCCATCTGTCCACCTATCCTCTTGTCATTCCATCTGCGCACTCCTTAGCTCCTCCATCCATTCATTCACTGAGCAATCCATACCTTCGTTAATATTCACAACCACCCAGTCATCAACTCATCCATCCTTCTACCCTTCCTCTCTTTCTCCATCCCCTCGCCCATCTTTCTATTCCTCTATCTTCCAAACCCCTCTTCCATCCATCTGTGTATCTATGCTGGGCAGTGCTGGGCACCCAGGATGAACCAGACAAGGACCCTGTCCTTGAGACGCTCCCAGCATCAGGAATGGGCATTCACGCATCCTAAGGCTCCTATGTCACATTAAGTATCTATTAACTGCCAGTGCAAGCAGTAATCACCTATAGGACTCAGACTCACTCCAAGCTGGCACTTACCCATAAGCAGAGCAGGATTGTCCTGGGCTCAACTAGCAAGTCAAGGAGGTCTCCCGGCTCCAGTCCTCCCCGCCCCCCCCCCCCCCCCCCCCCCCCCCCCCCCCCCCCCCCCCCCCCCCCCCCCCCCCCCCCCCCCCCCCCCCCCCCCCCCCCCCGCCCCCGACACACACACATATCCCAGGGAGTCAGCAAGTCATTGGAGAATAAGAACAAGGGTGCAACTACTCACTGGTCTCCTGTCTCCTCTGCAGCCTGGATCACCTGCCTGGCCTGTTTCCTGAGGATTCAGGTCCACCAAGTTCTATTCAACACCTTCAGGTGAGCAGGGGCAGGTGAGGGAAGGCTGATAGGAGCTGGTAACCATAGCAGCCTCCTCACTGGTTTGAACCTCCCTCCTTGATCTCCAGATCAGACAAGTTCTCCCACACCTGGCTTTTCTCAGATACCCTCACCCCAGAACATACTGTGGCTCCCCATTGATCCATCACCTCAGCCTGCAGCCCTTTGAAATCCTGCCCCACCTTTCTTTGTGAACTGCCCTCATTCTGCTTCCTGCTGTGGACTCATTGGACTTCCTGGACCTACTCTTTTTATTCCCACCTCCATACCTGTCCTTCCTGCCTGGAATGTCCATCCCATCCCTTACCCTCACTTACCCTTCCTGCCCCTTCAGACTCCTCTGAATTCCTGAAGAGCGTTCACTTCAAGTCTACATGCTAAGTGTTTCCTTAATGCCTACTCCGGGCTCAGCTTTGGCCCTCACCACTCACAAGCTTCTAGTTGAATGGGGAGGGCAGACACCAAAAACAGTGTGAGTGTGGGAAGTGAGAGTCTGGAGGTTGCAGGAGGAGGGGACATTTGAGCTGAATCCAAAGGATGCATTCACCAGGAGAGAAGACAGGAGGGAACAAACAGTACGTAGATGGAGAAAGGGAGTGATGAGGACGCAACAACCATAGTGAATTGGCCTCTGAAGGCCCCAAGTGCTGGGGTAAGAGCTTTCTTTCCTCTGCCATGCTATGGAGCCAAGGAGCATGCCAACCTCCTGGAGAGGGTTTCACTGCCCAGAGAAGGGCCTGCCCCTCAGGGTGGGGAAGAGCCAAAGGCCAGGCAGGAACTGGCCAGCCTGTGCAAAGCCCTGCCTTGCCTTGATCACTGCTTCTCTGTCTTCCAGATGCAAACTGCTCTTCCAGAAGGTCATGGAAAAGACAGGTGTCCTAGTCCTCTTTCTTTTTGGTGCGTCCCCAGGGCCCTGACCCGTCGTCCCAGGTGGGAGAATCCCTGGCTCTTGCCCATTCTGTAGAGGGAAAGATGGGAGGTTCTGGCACTGACCAGGCAACACAGCCCCCCTATAAGCCCCAGTTTCCCATCTGTCTAATGAGTGTTGCTGGAAGGATTAAATGTAATAATGGCCAAGAAAATTTTTTGAAAGCTTTGAAAACTGTAAAGCTTTTTGCCAAACCATGTTATGATAATTACTAGAGGCCCGGTGCATGAAATTCGTGCATGGGTAGAGTCCCTAGGCCTGGCCAGTGATCAGGGCTGATCTGTGTGATGACTGGCAGGCGGGGCAATCAGGGGGCCACTGCTGGCACCTGCCTTGATGGCAGCCTGATGCCGCCTGCTTGCCAGCCCCAACCTGAGGCAGCTCCTGTTAAGTATCTGCCCTCTGGTGGTCAGTGCGTGTCATAGCGACTGGTCATTTAACAGGTCATTATGCCGGTTGCTCGATTTGCATATTAGGGTTTTATTATATAGAATTACTCCCTCCCTTTGGATTTCTGTGACTTCCTTCCAGCCACCACCACCACCTCCCACATCACAGCTCTGTTTTCTCAAGCAAAGGAATCTCCTTCCTCCCCGCCAATGTATGGGAACAGAGGTGCATTTCTTAGAAATTCCTAGAACACTAAACCCAACAAATAAAGTTTTGAAAAGATATGTTTTATTGATTTTGAGAGAGAGGGGAAGGAAAGGGGAGAAGGGAGAGAGAGAGATAAAAACATTGATTGACTGACTCCTGCACACCATCTACTGGAGGTCGAGCCCACAACCCGGACATGTGCCCTGACTGGGAATCCAACCATGACCTCCTGGTTTATAGGCTGATGCTCTGAGCCACGCCAGCTGGCTTGAAGGATTTTATTAATGGCTTAAACAGTAGGATTTCGGGCAACACAGATATTATAAAATGACTTTTCTTCTCTTTGCCAAGTATCCCCAGTAAGATTGGGACAGGGGAGGGGAGGACACATGGATTTGATTTCTTTGAGACACTTTGCATATATGAAATCATTCAGTAATAAAGAAGACATCACTATTATCCCATCTTATAGATGAGAAAACTGAGGTGTAGAACAGTAACATAACTTCTCCCAAAGTTGCACAATGTTAGCAAGGGCCAACGTTGGGATTTGAAGCTAGAAGCCTTAACTCCAGACCCTAAGCTCTTAACCTTTCTTTTTAAATAGTTCCTCCTCATTCCTTTGGCTCCACAGGATTCTGGATGTTTATGATGCATTTACCATCTAAAGTGGGAGTGTGGCAGGTGAGTGTGTGCCCTCTTCAGGCACACCGCTAACTGACCTTCCCCAGGCAATGTCACCTCTAAGCTTCTCTCACTGTCACCACACCTGGATCCTAATCAATTCCTGACTCACCCCAGCTCCAAGTCTCTGCCTTTGCCATGCCACTCACCTGAAACCCATCTCTCCCACCAAAATGTGATTTTCAAAGACCAGGTGCAAAATTCTCTCTTCCAGAATGCCTCTCCTGTCACTCACTCACTCCCAGAGATAACCCATCTCTTCTTTATCAAGGCTCCCACATGAAATGGAACGATGAGGACAGGGAACAACCTTTCTCTCTCTACTCAAGGCAGTTTGTTCTGCTCAAATAAGATGAGATCATTTGCTGTGTGGTTCCTGAAGAAGAAGGAGGAGGAAACCAATGACAAGAGCTTCCAGTCTGCGGACAGCAAAGAGGCTCAGAAGGCCTAGAGAGAAAGGATATTTGAGGAGCCTTGTCCCTCCTCCTTTCCCCTTCTCTTATGAACTCTTTCATCTCCTTCGAGATCCAGCTAATATGTCACTTCCTTCAGAAACACCCAGGCAGAGGTGGTCACATTCCCCTCTCTCCTCCCACAGTTCTCTGTAATCACTAATATAATTTTCTGTAATTATTACCATTTCCTCAACTGTACTGGCAGCCCTTGAAAGCAGAGCTTATTCATTCCCGCAGTATCTACCTCAGGACCAGGCAACCAGGTTGCCACTATCAATGTTGGATGATAGGATGGCCACACAGGAGTATGAATGGAAAGAGAATGGGAGGATAAAAGTGATGGATGTAGGGGTTGAGGAAAGTGTTTGGAGGATGAATGGATGAATGGAAAGTGGATGGATGAAAAAGTGAACAGGTAGGGGGGCAGATGGAATATATGGGGGGTGGATGGATGGATGGATGGTTGAATGAAAGGATAGATAGTTGGGATGGTGAATGGATGGATAGATTGGATAAATAGATTGATGAAAGGGTAAATGGATAAGGTAAGGTAGGTGGATGGAAGTGAGGAGGGATGAGAAAGGTTGGATAAATGGAGTAGATGGATGGAAGAGGGTAAATGGATGGGATGATGGGTGGAAGGAAGAACAGATGAGTGTGAATGTGGATGGATGGATGGGTGGGTGAGTGGATGGATAAAAAGGAAAGTAAATTGGATTTTGGATAGATGGTAGATCGGTAGATTATGAAAGAGTAAACAAAAAGGTGAATGAATAGATTTATGGTTGTGGGAAAATGGATGGATGAAGCTCTATTGGCCCAAATTAGACTATCTCAAAGAGATCCCTTGCTTCCTCAACACCCCACCAGGACGACAGCATAAATACTCCACTGCAGAGCTTGAGGTAAGAAGTTCTATTAACACCTAAAAACCAGAGCTATAGCTAGGACCTGGGATGTATTGACTAACAATGTGGCTCTGAAGTCTGACCAACCTGAGTTTAAATCCCTGCTCCAGTACTCGCTACCTGGCTAAACTTATGCAATACACTTTACGTCTCCGGGTCTTTGATCTGCCTTTATTATACGAGGCATAACACCCTCCTTGCTCTGGGTAATTATGGGTATTAAAGAAGATATAAACCGTCCTGAATAATCCCTGGCCTCTAGTGTTCAGCAAAAGACAGCTGAGAAGAATTTTAACCAACAAGATACTACCTGGTGGCATTATCCTTAATTGCAGACAAAATACTCAGGAAAATTTGGAAGGAATGAGGAAGGCTAAAGAATATTCCAAGCAGGAGGAAGAGCACGAGTAGTATTTTAGAGATAAGATGGGGATAGGCCCAGAAGAGTAGAAAAATGTGAAGCTAGTTCTTAGTGGGCTGACTGGCAAAGGTAGAAGCTGAAGGTGACAATTGTACCACAGATCAATTAGTGCATGTTCTCACCCCTTCCTTGTAAGGCTGTACCAGGAGAAGGTGCGACATCACACAGGGGAAATCCAGGTTCTCCGAGGTACCATAAATCGGCTCATTGCCAAGCTCCAGGAGATGGAAGCCATGTCAGATGAGGTGAGGTGCTGGCCATTCTGCCCCCAAACACCTAACTTCTGTTTCTTATACCCAAAGTTTTGATGAACCACATTCCCCAATAACTTCCTGAAAAAGAGTGAAATAAGTGGTACAATTTATAATTTATGAACTTGCGTGTTTGAAAATATCTTCATCCTACCCTTATACTTGATTGTAATTTGGCTGGGTATAGAATTTTAGATAGAAAGTTCTTTCCTCTGAGAATTTTGAAGGAAGCCCAGTATTGTGTTCTAGTTTACATTATTGCTGTTGAGAAGCCTAACTTTTATTATTGGTCCTTTAAGTGTGCTCTTACAAACTCTATGAGAATTTGTAAGATATTCTTTTTCCCCTCAGTTTTCTATATTTAACCCACTTGGGGGATACTGAGTTATCAGAATCTATGAATTAATATTTTTCAATAGTTTTGGGAAATTCTTAGCTATTATCTCTTAAAACATTGCTTCTTCCTTATTATCTGTGTCCTCTCCTGGGACTCCAATTATATTCATGCTAGACCTTTATAATATATTCCACATAACTGTTATGCTATTATTTGATTGGTCTGGGTTTTTTTATTCTTTTTTTTTCTAGTTGCTTAGGTTTTTATATTTTCTATTCACATTTCTTTAAGCTAATTAATAATCTTATATTCTTTTCTGTTCAGTCTGTTAAATCTTTCCATTAAGTCTTAATGTCATATATTGCATTGTTTAGTTCTAGAACCTATATTTGATTCTTTTTCATAGATTTTTAACTCTATGGTGAAACTTCAACATTTTACCTGTATTGCCCATCTTTTCCTTTATTTTATTTAACATACTGGTCATAGTTACATTAAAATCCTTGTCTGCTAAACCCAGTATCTGGATCATCTGTGGCCTCCTTCTAATATCTGTTTTTCTCTTTCCTTCTTCATGTCTAGTAATTTTTTAGTGTTTTCTGGACATTGTATACGAAAGAACCATAGATACTCCAGATAATTGTAACTCCTGCCAATGAGAGTTCCCCCTTTTCTTTGTAAGGATAAAGAAGTGCACTGATCACATCTGTGTAGACATGCATTGAGCTGGTTCAGACCTGGATTGCAATTTTTATAAAATTTAGTCAGAGGTTTTCAGCTTCACCTTTTAGCCTGCTGCCCACGAAGCTTCAAAAATTTAATAAATGTCCTGATGGGAAAGACTAACCATATGTTTGAGGCCTCTGAAGTCTCTCATTTTGTCTCCTCGTCCTGCACAAATGCAAAGTTTCTGACCCCAGTGGCAGCCTTCTCTGCAAAGGGAAGCTTGGGTTCTCAGTCTTGAACTGTGTCTGTAGCTGGTTTCGTGCCCTCCAGACGAAGTGCAGCTGGAGCTCATCCTTTTAAGGCAGTAGTTCTCAAAGTGTGATCCCCACAGCAGTATCAGCATTAACTGGGAAAATGTGAGAAATTCAGATTAATGGGCCCCACCCGAACTTATTAAATCATATATGTTGTTTTGGGATGTTGTTTGAGCCTCAGTTTCCACATCAATAAAATAGAGTCATAATCACTGCCGTGTAAACACCCTCGCTATTGTTATAGTTACTACTGCTGCATAACAAACCACCCCAAAACTTCGTGGTACGAAACAACCATTTTACCAGTTAACTGCCACACATGTCCAAAACGGAAACCATCCCCACACACCATGATATTTGAATTTAATTTTAAAAATCAATTTGCAGTGAGTATTATAAAAATAAATATATTACTCACAATTCGGGTTGTTCTTGAATATTTTCAGTTGAAAATCCGCACAAGAAATGAGTTTTTAAAACGTTATAAATGCTTATGCTCAGATTCTGTGCGTCAGGAATTCAGATAGGACAAAGCAAGGATGGCTTGTCAGTGTCCCATGGTGTCTGGGGCCTCAGCAGGGAAGACCTGAAGGCTAGGGGTGGCTCGAGATCTGAGCCTGGAATTAACCGGGGGTGTTACCACTCATGTCTGGAGGTTGATGCTGGCTGTCAATTGGAACGCAAGGCTGTTGATTAAAGCACCCAAACATGGCCTCTCCATGTGGCCTGGGCTTCTTCACAACATGGCGGCTGGTGTCTCCAGAGAACCAGGCAGTGCTGAGTCACCTTAGGACTTAGTTCAGAAGTCATACAGCATCACCTCGGCCATGATCACAGTCCCACTCAGACTTGTGGGGAGAGAAATCAAGTCCCACCTCAATGGGAAGAGTGTCAAGGTCACAAAAGAAAAGCATGGAATGGAAGACCTTGTTGTAGCCATTTTTGGAAAGAACAATCTGCCAAAGCTGTAAGAAGTCTAATCAAAGTAATAGCCAGCGTAGACTGGGCCAGCCGTGGAGCGCCAGTGGCTTAAAAAGCTGGAACTCTGGAACCAAACTGCCTGGCTCTGCCTCTCATGAGCTGTGTGACCTTGGACAAGTGATCCTTTTGTGCCTCGGTGTTCTCACCTTTAAAATGGGGATGATAGTAGTACACACCACCTAGAGTGAGGAAATTAGAGCGAACATATGTGATGCTGAGTAGTCCTGACACATAGTACCTCTTAAGTCTAATCCTCACAACAATGGGAGTGGACATGATTGTCATCCCATCTTACAGATGAGAAAATTGAGACTGAAATGGGCAGTAACCAGCTCAACACTCCACAGCAGTAAAAGTCTGTCAAACTCCAGGGCCCCTGCCCTTCACTTCACTGATTTCCATTCCCACATGTGACACCCCGTCCCAGTGGGGATAAAAACCCTGAGTAAACCCAGTGGGAGGGATAGGGGTGGCTCCGTGTCACCTGGGCTCCCTCACAATGTACTAGTATTGACTGGGAACCAGCCATGGCTTGCACAGGCAGAGGTAAGCAGTTAGGGGAGAACTGCCTGTCACCTGGTGTGAACGCACCTGTGGACCATGACCTGTAAGAACACACCAGTGCACAGCTTATGTTTTCTGTCTTTTCAGCAAAAAATGGCCCAGAAAATCATGAAGATGATACAAGGAGATTACATTGAAAAGCCGGACTTCGCCCTGAAGTCTATAGGTAAGTGATCACCTCCCCCAGTGTGCACATCTCAAGTTTCCTCAGAAACTCTTCAGAGGGTGGACTTCAGCGCTGGTCTGGTGCAGCCTCTGCTGCTGGGAAGTTCATCTTCAGAGCTAACCCTGCTCCCCAGCCGGTTTTCTTTAATGGAGGCTGACGTGGGGAGGGAAGGCCCTCCCCCACCCCTCCTCCCACTCACTGTCCTCCAGCCTAGGGGTCAGCAGAGCTGCCCTTGCCCCAGGTGGGGAAGACTGACCACATTAAAAACCAACACAGACCCAATTACAGTTGGGGATTGGTGCTTCGGAAAAATAAAGCAGGTGGCTGGGCGGGGGGGGGGGGGGGAGGGGACCTGGGCAGAGGCAGGAGCATTTGGGCTGAAACCTGGTGACGAAGAAAAAGCTTTCCAGACCAAGGGAACCGATTTGAAAGGCGCCTCAAAGACATGGCAGGATGGAGTGAGGGCATATGGGAGGAAGTGAGGAGGGGCCGGCAGGGCAGATTGCCTCTGCCCGGCAGCCACCAGCTGACCCAGGTACCCTCAGGCCCAAGCACATGTGGGGTCAGAGGGCATCAGCTTAATCTCCGAGGGCTGGAGTAATGGGAGTAAGAATTTATAGGTGTTGCCCTAACTGGTTTGGCTCAGTGGATAGAGCGTCAGCCTGTGGACTAAAGGGTCCCAGGTTCGATTCCGGTCAAGGGCATG
>PVJC01035510.1:0-18222 GCA_004026665.1 Murina feae
TCATTGATTTTTTTTTTTTTTTTTTTTTTTTACAGAGAGGAAGGGAGAGGGATAGAGAGTTAGAAGCATTGATGAGAGAGAAACATCGATCAGCTGCCTCCTGCACACCTACCATTGGGGCCGCAACCAAGGTACATGTTCTTGACCAGAATCGAACCTGGGACCTTTCAGTCTGCAGGCCAACACTCTATCCACTGAGCCAAACCGGTTAGGGCTGATTCTAAGTCTTTCAAAAATATATTCTTCCCTGACTCCTTAAAGCATGTAACATAATTTTATCTTTAGGATCATAATTATGAACATTAATTATTATGGTACTTTTCCTAAACATATACAATGCTTTTTATACCCAGTCAGAATTTTAGAGCCATTTGCTATAACGTAAATAAATGGTCCTAAAATTTTTTAAAAATATGTTTTTTAATTGATTTCAGAGAGGAAGGGAGAGAGAGAGAAACATCAATGATGAAAGAGAATTTAAAAAAAAAGAAAAAAAAGAAAGAATCATTGATTGGCTGCCTCCTGCACACCCCTCATTGGAAATCGTGCCCACAGTTTGGGCATATGCCCTGACCAGGAATTGAATCATGACCTCCTAATTTATAGGTCAATGCTCAACCACTGACCCACACCAGCTGGGCCCTAAAATGTTTTTTTTTCTTGCATCGTGTCACTTGTTGTGAGCTATCAGTTTGATTACCTGTTACATTGCCTTATTTCTAGAAAAACTGCCATAAAATGAGCTGTTTTAATTTTTAAAATTATTTTTATTGATTTTTAGAGAGAGAGGAAGTAAAAAGGAGAAAGAGAAACACTGATGTGAGAGTAGAACATCAACCGGCTGTCTCCTACGTGCTCCCTGTCTGGGCACATGCCTGACCAGGCATTGAATCAGCAGCCTTTTGGTGCATGGGATAACACCCAACCAACTGAGCCACACCCTCCAGGGCAAAATGTGTTGCTTTTAAAATTGTGGGTTTGGAAACTAGACAACCATGTTTGTTAAAATTGTATTTAAGCCCTGACTAATATGTATGGCTTAGTGTTTGCACTTTGGCCTGTGCAATGAACGGTCTTGGGTTTGATTCCAGCTCTAGGGTAAGTACCTGGTTGCAGGTAGGATCCCAGGCCCCTGTTGGGGCATGTGAGAAGATAGCCGGTTGGTTTCTCTCTCTCTCTTTTTCTTTGCCTTCCTCCCTTCCTCTCTTCCACTTCCTGTAATAATCAATGGAAAAAATGTCCTCAGGTGAGAATTAACAAAAAAAGCCACAAAACTGTATTTAGAAATAACTGCAGCCCTGGCCAGGTAGCTCAGTTGAGTTGAGCATCAACTCAATATGCCAAGTTGTGGGTTTGATCCCCAATCAGAGCACATATAAGAATTAACCAGTGCTCGCTTCGGCAGCACATATACTAAAATTGGAACGATACAGAGAAGATTAGCATGGCCCCTGCGCGAGGATGACACGCAAATTCGTGAAGCGTTCCATGTTTTTTAATAAAAGTTAAAAAGTAAAAAAAAAGAATTAACCAATGAATGCACAAATAACAACAGTCGATGTTTCTCAAATCAATCAATCAGAATAAATAGGAAGGTAGATAAGTAAAATTACAAATTGACTTTGAATGAAGCAGGATGGCATGTCATTCTCTATTTCCAATCCAGTGTTTCCTTTTGAGATAGGAAAGTAAAAATCATAAAACAAGGTTCACTCAAGATAATAAAATTCTCAAGTGAAAAGTATTGTGACTACATTATCATTTTTTATAATAAAAGTGAATTTAAGTTTTAAATTTACAAATAGGTGTTTTATTTCCATGTAAGATAAAACTTGTTGATAGCAGTGTCTTCCTTGTTGTCATTATCAATAAGCATTTAAGGCTCATTTTCTATTTATAATATATGACTTTAAAAATTTGCCCACATAGAAATAAGTACCTGAAATTTTCTTTAGTATAAATCACTTTGACATAACAGCTCTTAAGGGCATTTGAACGTTTAAAACTTGTCTAGTAATTGTGATTTTGAATGAGAACAGTTGCATTTGGCAGTAATTCAAGTTTGATTAAGTTCATTTCAGTACCTTTCAAGACCTCTTACATTAAATTTTTAAAAAAATTTTTATTTATTGATTTTAGAGAAAGGAAGGGAAAGAGAAACAATGATTTGTTGTTCCATTTACTTATGCATTCATTGATTGTCCCTTGTATGTGCAGGGATAGCAACCTTGGTAATTGAACCAAAACATAGGCATATCAGGAAGATGCTGTAACCAACTGAGCCACCCAGACAGGGACAAGACCTCTTGCATTTTTGGATGGACTTTATACATGTATAAAAATGGCTTTATTTGGAAGTAATGATAATTAACATGAATTAAAATGGTCATAGATATCATTTCTATTGATCTAAGCTGGTAAAGAAATTTGTGTTAGGTAAGATTGGGTCAGGTGCTTAAATAATGTGTAACAATGATTTCTCTTTCAGACTTGTTAATGAACACATCCAGGGCACAGACAGTTGAAGATGTTAATACGGGTGAGGATCAAAACAAGAAGTCCGATGAACTTAACGAAGACATTCTAGATAATCCACATAATGACGCTGCTGCCAATACTTTAAATGAAGAGGAGGAATTAAAAATAGAGAAAACTCAATTGGACCAATCCTTTTAAATGTACAGCATTAACTTTGTGCTTCATTCCGAAAAGTTACTGAGGTTGACTAGGCCTCAATTAAGAGGAAATTAATTTGTTATCCTCAAAGTTTGAGATTACTATATATTTTGTCTACTTTGAGTGAAATCCTTATGTAGTAAAACCTTTATAGAGTCCTGTTTAAAATCTGGTATTTATAATTATACTTGCTTCTTGTTAACTTTAGTTAAATCTATTTATTTTCTTTAGTGATGTATATAGATAAGACTTCATAACAACGGCTGGTAGTTAATAAGCACCTTCTGCTGCCAGTGTGCCATTCTATGCCTTGTTTTCACTAAATTAGGTGGAGTTTTAAAATGTAAATATATATGAATATTAAGGTCCATTTAAATAAAAGAAATAAAAATATTACCAATTATCTATAGATGCTTTATAAAAGTTTCTTTTTTTAAAAAAAAATCTTTTTGTTGAGAATATTACAGATATTCCTCTTTCTGCCCCTGTTGCCTTCCTCCACCTTGCCTAGGCCTTCACCACCTTATTGTCTGTGTCCATAGGTAATGTATATCTATAATAATAAAAGCATCATATGCTAATTAGACTGGACATCTTTCTGGATGTCCTTCTGGACAAAGCTGGGGTTGCAAGGGAAGCCCGGGTCCCAGGTGCCTGCTGGCAGCCAGAGGGAAGCCAGTGCCGGCAACGAGGGGAAGGAAGGCCTACTCTTGCACGAATTATGTGCATCAGGCTTCTAGTATGCATATAAGATCTAAACTCTTCCTGCCCGCCCCTCCCTTCCCTCTGAGATTTGTCTATTTTATTCATCAGTTTATTTTGTTCATTAGAATCCTTGTTCATTTATTTTGATTTTTAGATATAATTGTTGATAGATGTATTTACTAGTGCACATTAAAAGGAAATTAGAGGAAATATTTTAATATTGCTATTTGCCCTTTCTCTATAATAGAAGTGTCAGAGATGAAAGAAAATTAGTAAAATATATATGAAAATCTTCCTCCTGTCAGAGTCTGGGGCATGCCATGGAAACCAGAGTCAAGTCCCTGCCCACCCATATGTGCCTCAAAATCGTGAGAGACCCAGACCCGACTGGTCCCACCCCCATTGGGCTAGATCCAACCTAGCCGGCCCCACCCTGTCAAGCCTCACTGGCGCCAGGAAGGGGGTGTGTGGCCTGTGCTGGGGCAGGGGACATACCTTGAGGTCCCCATCAAGCCCCACTGGGTGGGGGGGCGTGGCCTGAGGTCCCCTGGGCCGGGTTGGGGGGTGCTCTTTGAGGTTCCCTATCTAGCCCTGCAGGCAGGGGGGCGCGGCCTGAGGTCCCTCAGCCTGCTGTTGGGGTAGGAGGCAGGGTCTGAGGTCCACTGTCAAGCCCCACCAGGCTGGGGGTGCAGCCTCAGGTCCCCTGCCCCAGCCCAGTGCCACACAGCCTCAGGTTCCTGATTGCTCGTTAAGGTGCATTATGGGAACTTGACCTCTGCTGTGGGCCCAGCCATCTTGTGTTACAGAATCCCCGCCTCTGCTCTGGGCGCAGCCACCTTGACTGTTACAGTGTGGTGGTCAATTTGCATATTCCCTCTTTATTAGATAAGATTGCCATTTTATGTCCTCCTCCTCCTCTCTTCTTTTTTCTCTTTTTTCCTCTTCCTTCCCCTCTTCTTTCTCTTCCTCTCCCTCCTCCTTTTTCCTTTCTTTCCTTTTCCTCTTCTTACTCCTCTTCCTCCTCTTCTGTTGAGAAATCAGCTGACAATCATATAGGAGCTCCCTTGTAGGTAACTAACTGCTTTTCTTTTGCTGCTTTTAAGATTCTCTATCTTTAACCTTTGCCATTTTAATTATGATGTGTCTTAGTGTGGGCCTCTTGTTTGAGATTCTCTGCCCTTGCTGGACTTGTAAGTATATTTCTTTCACCAGGTAGGGAAAGTTTTCTGTCATTATTGCTTCAAATAGGTTTCAATAACTTGCTCTCTTCTCCTTCTGGCACTCCCATAATGTGAATGTTGGTACGTTTGAAGTTGTTCCAGAGGCTCCTTACATTATCTTCATACTTTTGGATTTTGTTTTTCTTTTTGTTCTGACTGGGTGTTTTTTGGTTCCTCATATTCCAAATCATTGATTTGATTCTTAGTATCCTCTACTCTGCTGTTCATTTCCTGTAAATTATTTTTCATTTCAGTTAGTGAATCCTTCATTTCTGACTGGTCCTTTTTCATATCTTTGAAATTCTAAGATCCTGAATGTCTCACCAAGTCCCTTGAAGCTCTCATTAAGATCCTTGAGCAACCTTATAATCATTGTTTTGAACTCTGTATCCTATAGTTTGCTTGCTGCGATTCATTTATTTTTCTGGAGATTTCTTCTGTTTTTTCATTTGTGACATGTTTCTTTGTCTCCAACATTTTGGCTGCTTCCTGTTTGCTTCTATGTATTAGGTAGAGCTGCTAATTGGTAAAGTGATTGTGTTTAATAGGTGTCCTTTAGGGCCCAGTGACTTACTAGTAGCCTCCCCAGTCACATAAGCTAGACACTCTAAGTTCCCCCGTGTGGGCTGTGTGCAGTGTTATTGTAGTTGAGCCTTGGTTGCTGTTGGCATCACTGGGAGGAATTGACCTCTAGGCCAATTGGCTGTGAGGACCAGCCGTGGCTTCAGTAGAAGAGCTGCTGTGCAGGAGACACTCCTATGGAGCAGGACTTGCTTCAGTGGGTCTTTGCTGCTCACTGAGTCTGCCCCTTGAGTGTGTCGCTTGTGGATGTGTAGAGTTGTAATCTGCTATGGTCTGAAACTCTACGGGGTACCAGAGGCTTTGGGGTCTCCTAGGGGTACAAAGTCAGCCACTGCCTAGGGCCACCTGGCAGGAGCTACAGAGCTATCTGCAGATGGCTGCTACTTGTGTTGGGTTTAGAAGTGAGGCCAAGCTATGAAGCAAGGCAGGCTGGTGCTAGTGCCAGGTCTTGGGCTTCTAATTCATAGATACGGGGCACCTTGACAGACCATTCATATGGAAAAGCCACTGCAAACAGCTTGGGTGGGGCTGCAAATTGGGTGAGGTATAGTCTCCAGGAATTTCCAGGTGGAGTGAACAGTGTGAACGAAGCTGATAGAAACTCAGATATGGCTGCAACTCAGCTCTGCGATGGAAATCTCAGCATAGTGTTACAGAGAACCAGAATAATCAAACAATGCAGGAGAGTTTGGAGTTACACTTTATTCACCATGGTGGGCTTAGAGAAAATGAATTCAAATTCTAAGCAAGCCTACAAGCAGAACTTCCCCTTTTTATTAAGGAGCTAGCCCTCTGTGAGTTAGTGGTTATCTCGCTGCTAGCCTTGAAAACTATACAATTCTATCCAATTAAAAAATGCACCTGGCATGGCATTGAGGTTATGGGCTTATTTAGTCTCTGGCCTACAAGGTCAGACAGCTAAGTTTATTATCCTCATTATTCGAGCAGACTAAGGCAGGCTAAAAAGCAAAGTTATCTTTTAGAATAAGAGAAACAGCAGAGAATTCCAAATAGCAGTTTTTACAAAACAGGGGTTTGCCTTCTCATTAGGAACAATGACCCCAGTGAGCACCCCCATCTGAGAGAAAACCACCCGAGTTCTTGCTCCAATGCTACATAATCCAGATTTCCCCATATGTCCCTGGATCTCCCCTGCCCCCCACCAAGCTGCTGCCCCAGCGCTAGAGCTCAGAGGAAGTGAGTCCGAACACTGGCTCTTTATGGGAAACTGCCTGGGTTTCCAGCAGCTTTTCTATCACTCAGCCAATCTCTGCTCTTTTTTTTTTAGCCCAAACTAGAGACCTGGGCATGAAATTTGAGCACGGATAGGGTCCTTAGGCCTGGCCAGTGATTAGGGCTGATCTATGGGGCAACCAGCGGGGCAATTGGGCTGCCCCCACCGGCACCTGTCTTGGCCAGCCTGGCACTGCCTGCTTGCCGGCCCCACCCCTGATTGCCTCGCTGCCAAGTCACCTTCCTCTGTTGGGCGACTGGTGGGGTGATCAGGGGGACCCCTGCTGGCACCTGCTGTGGCTGGGTGGGGCCTGCAGGCTGGGAGCAGGTCTTGCATTCAGCGTCTGCCCCTGTTGGTCAGTGTGTGTCATAGTGACTGGTTGTTCCACCTGTCATTCTGCTGTTTGGTTGATTTGCATATTAAGCTTTTATTATACAGGACTAGAGGCCTAGTGCACAAAATTTGTGCGAGGGGGGTCCCTCAGCCCAACCTGCAGCCTCTTGTAATCCAGGACCGCTGGCTCCTAACCTCTCACCTGCCTGCCTGCCTGATTCCTCCTAACTACTCTGTCTACCTGCCTGATCATCCCTACACCACCTCTGCCTGTTTGCCTAATCATCCCTGACTGCTCTTCTGCAGCCCTGATTGCCCCTAACCGCCTCTGCCTCAGCCCTGCACCTGGGACCCAGGATTTCCTCCTCCTGTTGGCCACAAGCACTAGGACCCGGGCCGGCTTTGCCCGGGCCAGCTACAGCTGCGATGCAGGCAGCTTTTCTCCCTCTCCTGGGCCGCAGCCACTGGTACCCAGGACCGTGGGGTGGGTGGCTTTTCTCCCTCCTGGCTTCACTGTGGCCCAGCTTTGTCAGAAAGGAGGTCCAGATGGTCTTCTGGAAGATATCTAGTCTAATTAGCATATTACCCTTTTATTAGTATAGCTATGGGGGGGGCTAGGGAGGCTGTAGTCTTGCTGGGAGCCATTATAGTAAAGGGCCAAGAGGCATAAGCTTTGAGGATTGTGGCTTGTTGCTGTTAATAGGGGGATCAGCTAGAAGGTGGAGCCCAGCCTCTTTAGATGCAACCAATGGCTAGAGAAACTGCTTTCTCAGGATGGCCTGTTTTGGCTCTTCACCCTCACCAGCTGGACTAGCGGTGACGACAAAGGGAAAGGGCAGTTACTTTTCCAGTGGTGGAATTTGCTGGCAAAGTGACAAGTCTCCCACAAGAGCAAGACCAATGTAACTCATCACCAAAAATGAGGGTGGCCCTAACTGGTTTGGCTCAGTGGATAGAGCGTCGGCCTGCGGACTGAAAGGTCCCAGGTTCGATTCCAGTCAAGGGCATGTACCTTGGTTGCAGGCACATCCCCAGTAGGAGGTGTGCAGGAGGCAGCTGATCGATGTTTCTCTCTCACTGATGTTTCTAACTTTCTATTCCTCTCCCTTCCTCTCTGTAAAAAAAATCAATAAAATATATTAAAAAAAAAATGAGGGTGGAAAGGGAGGTTTGAGAGAACAGAGCTTACCTGAGCACCCCACCCTATTCTTATGCCCTGTCACTAACTGGTGTTGGGGATAGCAGGGAGGTTAGAGTCAAATATGAAATAGTTTAAAGGAGATAGGTGGACAGGACCAAGTCTCACTATCTGAAAGTGACTGAAAAGTTAATCTGACAGATGTCAGAGGGGCCTATGGCTCAAATGGCCCACTGTTGCAATTAGTGGAAAGAACTGATTTGAAAGAACTGTTTTTAGGCAAGCTAACCAAATATTAATTCTGGGTTTATTAAAAAGCAACTGGCAACCTGATTTGCAGAGCCAACATTCACTATTCATTTCTGAAAAATCAGTTTCCATAGTGACCTAATTGTATTTTATTTAATGCAACTTTAATGATGAGAAAATATTTTACACATACAGTAGTCCCCCTTAGCTCCAGGGGATATGTTCCAAGACCTCCAGTAGGTGTCTCAGACTGGATGGTACTAAATCCTATCTATACTGTGTTTTCTCCATATATACATATCTATGATAAAGTTTAATTTACAAGTTAGAAACAGTAAGCAATTAACACCGATAATTAATAATAAAGTAGAATTATAACATGCTGGAATAAAAGTTATGTGAATGTGGTCTCCTAGCAAACTAGCACGAATTTCCTTTTCCTTCACAATTTCACAGACAGAAGATTCATTCTTACTGTAGATCTTAGCAGCCTTAGCATGTAATTTTTTTTCTTTCCTTACTCAGAACTGTCACCTTTTCACTTAAGGAAGCACTTTATTGCTTTTCTTTGGCACATTCCAATTACCAGCATGACTTTGTGCTTTTGGGCTGTTACGAAGTAAACTAAGGGTTACTTGAAACACAAACACTGCAATCCTGACAGTCAACCTGATAACCAAGATGACTGAGTGACTAACAGGTTGACTGCATACACTGCTTTACTGTGGACACACTGGAAGATTCGTGTCTTGTGCGGGATGGAGCAGGACAGTGAGATTTCATCATGCTACGCAGAATGGCATGCACTTTGCAACTTATGAATTGTTTACTTCTTGAACTTTCCATTTAATATTTTTGGGCTGTGGTTGACTGTGGGTAACTGAAACCATGGTAAGCAAAACTGCAGGGTAAGGGAGAGACTACCGTATGTGAAATATTTACCCCATCTCAATCGATTAAAACATTGGGTGACACAAAAATTCAACTAACATTTATGTTAAAAAGAGGGTAAAACATTCACGTAAGATAAAACCCTTTTATTTTACTGAAGTAAGATTAGTATTTCATATTCCATGACTGTTTGAGACATCTAGGAGAGCTAGGTCCCGTATCTCCTCTAGAAGCATGTACAGGCTTCTTCCTTTGGTTTGGCAGTATTTTTGAAAATCTTCCTGAATGATGTTTACTTTGACTTCTTGGGCAAGCTGAGCTTCCTCCACAGATCGAGTTACTTCCTTCACCAAGTCACTCTTTAGCAAGAGGGAACTCTGATGGAGAAGTTCTGTATCTGGTATCATGTATGGTTTGTTGCTCATTATTTCAAGCCTGATTGTGTCAGAATGGCATCGTGAGGCCTGTACGGATATTCTCACCTGTCACAGAGGATAAAATGCGTTTTACTAAATCACATACTTTGTTCTATACACCGAAAGCAGTATGTAATGTAAATATAAGACTTACTGTTACATGGTCAAACAAATGGAACGTAACAGATTCCCCTCCTGTTGTAGTAGAGGTGATCTTGTTCTGAAATCGTTGAAGGGATCCTGGCTTCCATTCAGAACGGCTATCTGGCCCACATGAGATTACTAAGCCATCTTTATTTTTTAAGTAAGCAGCACCTTTAATCCCAAACCTGAATCATTGCCAGAATAAAAATCCAGAGATAATATATTCTTAGTATGAAGATCTAGAATATTTATCTAGAATGCTAGTTTTTCTTCTAAATTAAAAACAATTTTTCCTGTGATTTACCTCTAAATTTTTATTTCATTGATCAGATAAAAACAAAATATCTTGCTACATAAGTAAAATCCTATTCTAAGACTGATACAGATATACTAGACTCTAATCTTTTATACTTTTATAGTGAGGATGGGGCAAAAGTAAGTTTACAGTTGTGAGTATGTGAAACAGAGTTTATTCTTTTATTAATTACTAGAGGCCTGGTGCATAAAAATTCATGCACTGGAGGGGGGGCATCCCTCAGCCCAGCCTGCCCCCTCTCACAGGAAGCCCTCAGGGGCAGGAGGCACCTCTGCTGCTGGCACTGTTGGCAGCGCAAGCCTTGGCTGGCCCTGGTTACCTGCGCCTCAGGCTGGCCCTGGGTGGCTGGGCAGCCAACATCTGAGGCTCGCCTGTGACGTGGGGCGGCCCTGGATGGCTGGGGGTCTCGGGAGGCAGGCATCTTGTGGCTGTGGGTGCCGCCATCTTTAAGGGTGGGGCAGTCAATTAGCATATTTCCTCCTTATTGGCTGTGGGCACTGTCATTTTTGTGATGGCGTGAGGGTCAATTAGCATATTCCCGCTTTATTAGATAGGATTGTATTAATTTCCATATGAATAACTGTAAACCTACTTTTGCCCTACCATATAGAATACATTATGTACATATGGTAACTATAAATAATTGCTAAAAGCCTGGCTGCATGGCTCAGGGGTTGAGCATTGACCTATGAACCAGGAGGTCATGGTGTGATTCCCAGTCAGGGCACATGCCTGGGTTGTGGGCTCAATCCCCAGTGTGGGGCAGCCCATTAATGATTATCATCATTGCTGTTTCTACTTCTCTTTCCCACCCTTTCTGAAATCAATAAAAATATATTAAAAAAAAAAACAATAATTGCTAAAATAGATATCTTAAATTATATCTGAAGTACTGTTTGTGGTCTACATTGTTAGTTTAACTATAATTTCCTAACAATTTTTATGTTAGACATAGCATACCTTGGTATAAATACAAGCACACCATTTGTTCTAATTGAATAAATAACACCATCGGCTGTGCAACGCTCCTCAGTTTCTTGGTCTTTGTCTTTAAAATACATGCATTGGAAGAGCTCAGTAGACTGCTTCTGAGAATGCTGTGCTGCCTGTAAGAAGCACAACCCCAAAGCATGGTGAAGACTTCTCTGACATTCCAGAAGAAACAGGAAATTTATAGTCTCACAGAAACAAGGTCTTCAAACAGGAGAGCTTCTGCCCCAGGTTCAAACGTCATCTCATACACCAAGAAGGTTGCGGGTTTGATTCCTGGTTGGGGCCCATACCTAGGTTTCAGGTTTGATCCCTGGTCCAGGCGCATGAAGGAGGCAACTGATCGATGTTTCTCTCGCATCAATTAAAAATTTTTAATTTAAAGAGCCAACATGACTGGTGGCTACAATAATACTGCAAAGCACGGAACTATAGAACATTGGATATAGAAAAGTGTATTAAACTTTAAGGTAGTTTCTAATTTTATGTGTCACCAAATGGTCTACTTCTATGCTGTGCAATATCAAAGCCACTAGCAACAATATGAAATAGAACACAAAGGAGCTTCTAAAACAATGATGTACGTATATTGACTTGGTGTGCAATCAATAACAGATGTTTTAAGTGAAAAAAAAAAAAAAAAAAAAGCGGCAGATTTCAAACCAAAAGGTCTGGTATAATACTTTTATAAATAAGCATTATCTAAAATTGTTAATAATGGTTATCTCTGGGTAGTAAGATGATTTTTTTACATTTCTACATTTTAGGGGAAAAAAATCTATTGTTAAATCTCCGAAATCCACAGTAAGTTACTTCAGGACATTTGTAAATGTATTAAGAGCTGCTCAACAAGCTTTATAATTTTTCAAGTGATTTCATCGGTCAGAATGATTCTAACATTTAATTTGCTAGAATATATGGTACTTCATTCTACTATACAATAAAAGTTGATATTCTCTTAGCAAAAGAGATACTTGGTGAGAGAAATTAAAACCCCTCTTACTCGGTTTCTATTGTTGATATGTCTGCATAATTCCTCAAGATCTTTGTTGCTGAACAAATTTTCCTTAACTTCCATTTTGTTATCTTTTGAAATGGCTGCCATTAACAATCGGTGTACTATGATATCTGCATATCTTCTTATTGGAGAAGTAAAGTGAGTGTATTTATCTAATGCAAGACCTTCAAAAAGAACCAAAAGATGAAAATAAACAACAAAAAATACTTTTGAAACAACCTGCTCAAGGTTAGGGCCACACAAGGAAAACTTTATCATTCACCATAATGATGGAACTCCTCCTCTGCACAGGACCCAGTGGAAAAGTAGAGTGCATTCGACATGGCCTGCGTAGCCATACAGCGGAGCAGTCTGTTTACAACGGGATCGTCGGGGTCATTCGCATTATCCAGAGAATCCGCCAGTGTCTTATTGGATCTGACAAAAAAAAAAAAAAAAAAAAGAAAAAGGGAAAAATTTTTATTTAGTCCCCAGCAATGACTTATAAGCCAACACTCTGAGGGGAACACTTCACTCATCAGTCTGAATACCTTCACCTGACAGTAGTGAAATTTATTTTGGATACATTTCAGAAGGAACTCTTCTTAACTACAGAAATCTGTTTGATTTTAAGATCTGAAAAAAGTATCAGAATTTAAGTTTCTTAAGTAGTAAAGAGTAATGTGGTAATACCTCTGAGGTTAAATTAATGCTCGGCACATAGCAGGTGGTCAAATACTTGTTGAATTCCTAATACCCTTAACTTAAACATACTGCAGGTCAAAGAATGGACTTTTTCTTTTCTTTTTTTAATCCTCACCTGAGGATATGTTTTCATTGATTCAAGAGAGAGAGGAAGGGAGAGGGAGCGAGAAACATCAATGCGAAACATCGATCAGTAGCCTCCTGTATATGCCCCAACTGGGGTGTGAACCTACAACTTGGGTATGTAACCTGACTGGGAATCAAACCCACAATCTCAGTGCACGGGATGATGCTCCAATCACCTGAGCCAAACCAGTGAGGGCTGGACTTTTTCTTTTTTTTAAAATCAAGAGTTATGGGGCCAGATAGATTTAAAATACAAAACTAAACTGAACTTGAGGTACACAAGTAAAAGAATTTAAAGAGAGATAAATCATTCTATTTACTCTCAAGTAATTTTTAAAAATCTAGGAAACAGCCTAGTTGGTGTGGCTTAGTGGTTGAGCACTGGCCCATGAACCAGGAAGTTACAGTTCGATTCCTGGTCAGGGCACATGCACAGATTGTGGGTTTGATCTCCAGAGTAGGCGTCATGCAGGAGGCAGCCGACTGATGTTTGTCATCAATGTTTCTCTCTATCCCTCTCCCTTCCTCTCTGTAAAATCAGTAAAAAATAATATAAAAAAAAAATCTCAAGAATTTCTCTTTAAAAAAACAGGAAATATAGGATTATACTAAAAATGTAATTGAGCATATCATTCAGTTCCGTATGTGGCCCACTAAGAGAAAAGGGAGAAAGACATGATGGAGAATAAGGAACAGGAAAGCAAAGCAACATAGTGAGCAAAAGACACCATCAACTAAGGTAGCGGCAAAAAATCCATTTTGATCAATGAATAAAATTAGCACCTGTTACTTCAAAATAAAATATTGAAAAATCA
Organism: Murina feae; assembly: GCA_004026665.1. Lineage (NCBI taxonomy): Eukaryota > Metazoa > Chordata > Mammalia > Chiroptera > Vespertilionidae > Murina > Murina feae. The sequence continues at coordinate 13,538 of PVJC01035510.1, forward strand.
TCTTATACATCATTCTTAACAGGGCAACATTTTATCCTGGAGGTAGGGAGTAAAACGTCTCCGTCCATGGAGGCTTGGACTAATTTGCCATCAGGGTGGTGCCTAATGATAGGCTGCATTTTTAAAGTAGTGAAATAAATAGAATTATTTTTGGGGATTTGCCTGAGGACTAGATGAAATTAAATCAAGGTTCTTTACTTCTGTATTACAAATTGTAGTGGGTCAAAATTATGCCTCGGTAGGCTTGTTTTAATGTTGAGGCTCTATACCTACATTTTCGTCTATGAAGAAAAAGCCGAGGAGTTTTCTATTTTTGGTCAATGATCTGGCTATCACATTTTAAGATCTACTGTAAGATAAATAAGTGTACAACATTCCCTCCCATGCCTCTGCCCCCTCAAAAGAGGAATTACCGTGTATCTATGAAGAAGCCTTTTGCTTTAGCACATTCCCTTAACTCTGAGAAAAACTCCTGGTGTGGAGGAGGGTGTTGGCGCAACAAGGCCTGATGAGGAAAGCTCTCCCAGATCTTCTTGGCTACCCAGTGGTTGGCGAGGATCATGCATTCAGCCACCGTCTCATGGACTTCCAGGGGCTGCTTGGGGATGAGGTCACGAATGTTCTTCTTCTCATCCAGCTGCACGCGAACTTCTACCCCTTCCAGTTCCAGGGCACCACAGAGGTCTCGCTTAGCTCGGACATGGCGTGCGATGTCGGTCAACTTTCCAATTGCCCACACTAACTCCTCTAACTTGGCTTGTCTGCTCCTCTCATCCAAGTCTCTGAATTCTGGAATATCATCGATGATGTCAAAGTTTCCGTCCAGTAGCTCCTGGGCTGCTTCATAAAACAGTTTGTATGATGATCGAATAATGGTTCTGCCATACCACACTTTCTTAATTTCATAGGAGGTTTTATCCAATTCCCACATGATGCTTACAGCATACCTACAAACCGGTAACACTGAAATGATTATTTAATTCTTCCACATTGGAAGCAAGCAGAACTAGACCCTAGGTGTAACTTGAAATAAATGACATTGCTACAAATTTTTGGTCTGCTGTCTCAACCTAACCACTCCACCACTAAATCAAAGTTAGACTAGATTTTGTTGAGCTCTGAGCAAATCTGAAATGAGTTCACATGTAATGTTAGAACTCCTCCCACTTTCCATTTTAAATATGTTTTATTGATTTTTTACAGAGAGGAAGGGAGAGGAATAGAGAGTTAGAAACATTGATGAGAAAGAAACATCGATCAGCTGCTGCCTTCTGCACACCTCCTACTGGGGATGTGCCCGCAACCAAGGTACATGCCCTTGACCAGAATCAAACCTGGGACCTTTTAGTCCGCAGGCTGACACTCTATCCACTGAGCCAAACCGGTTAGGGCTACAGTGTACTTTTAAAAATATGAAAAGACTTATGTTCCAAGTAATTCAGTAAGGTTTGTTTATTAATTATGGTATTGTTTTCCACACAAACAACTGTAAACCTACGTTTGCCCCATCCTATATATAACATATATCAACATTAGTGTAAAAAAGAAAGACCACATGAGGCCTTAGCTGGTTTGGCTCAGTGGATTAAGAGTCCTGGGTTTGATTCCAGTCAAGAGCACATGCCTGGGTTGGAGGCTCAATCCCCAGTTGGGGGTATGCAAGAGGCAGCTGATCATTGATTCTCTCTCATCATTGATGTTTCCATCTCTCTCTCCCTCTTCCTTCCTCTCTCTAAAAAAAAAAAAATGTACAAAACTAGAGACTCCTCAGCCTGGCCTGCAGGGATCGGGCTGAAACCAGCTCTCTAACATCCCCCGAGGGAACCCAGATTGCGAGACGGCAGTTCTCAGGTGATGTACCCCGGAATCGGGCGCCCTCCTCTCTGATTTCAGGTGCTTCACCTGAGAACCACAGCTACCAAGTCACCGCAGCTCAGCATCGCCTGGGTTGAGCGTGTGACCCCTGACGGTCAATGTGCGTCATAGCTACCAGTCGGATGGTCCAACGGTCGCTTAGGCTTTTATATATAGAGATTGGTAGCTAAGGGAAAGCGATAGGAGGGATTCCTTCACTAAATATGTTTTACTAGTAGAAGTATAAATTTTGGACTACATGGTTTTATTACTTATTCAATAATAGATAGAAACTTTAACTACAAAAAAAAATAACAACACACCTTCCTAAGTTTATGCTCCTCATGCAAAACAGCCTCAACCAGGGACGACATATGCACAAATGTTCCCAGACTTTAGCCAACGTTAAAAAGCCGAAAAACAGAGGGAGAAACGGCCTCACGGGGAGAGAGAGGAAGGGAAGAGAAGGCTGGAGAAATAAAGCTTTCTGAAAATAAGTGGTACAGAGTGGTGTGAGGATACAGGGAGGGAGCAGGGGTGGGGAGTGGGGTGTGGGGTGATAGAGCATGTGAGAAATAAGAGGAGAAAGAGGCCAGAAGCAAGAGCACCAGGTGTCACACAGGTAAAAATAATGAATTTACCTATCGACGCCTCCCAGGAGGGAGCACAAATCCGAGCTGAGGATGGAGGGCAGCATATCATAGCGTCGGTCTGCTAAATAATAAGTGGTGGCCCTGTGAAAGACACACATACGATACATGACCTTCAGCAGCAAGAAGTAGAACTGCTGACTGCATGGGTTGCTGTGAGGTAAACGGGCAAAATCTCAGTACAAACTCCCCAAGGCTGTTGTTTTTCCATAAAGTGCAGCCGACTGGGTAATAAAGCTATTCCCATGTTCCCACTTTTCTGAGTGATGCCGCTTCGGGCTGAGTATGCTTCCACTGATATAAAAAAAGAAAGAGAAATGACACGACTCTTAGTTGTATAAAAAAAAATTAGAGTGTAATGATCCAGTATTTATATAAAATAGTACATTGCCACATGAAAAATTTAACCCATTTCAATTTAGAAGGAAATAATGTGTTGAAAAGGTTCTGTTACAAAAAGCAAGGTACTCTTTTTCTAAAGGGAAAAGGGGAAGTGTACCTCAACTTTTTCTTCTGGAAGTGATCTTCAGAATTGTAATAAACTGTGAAAACCTATGTTTTGAAAATCTGAAACTAGCTTAGTTACAAAAATACGTTACAGTTACATACACGTAATTACAGTGCTGATTTCAAATAGCATTACCTTGTCTTAGCTTCAATGTCAATATAAGAATTTGGAGCCACAAAGTGTGTGACATCTGCAATGTGGACTCCGAGCTCCAGGTTGCCATTGTTTAAGGTTCTGACTGAGAGTGTGTCATCCACATCTTCACAACCTTTGGGGTCAATGCTGAATACCAGATGGGTTTTCCTCAAGTCTCTACGTTCTCGTTCCTCCTCAGGACTCACCTTCCAGGGATTTTCTGGTGTGTTTACTGGCATCTTACACATCTGTACAACGAGAGGCCAAGTATTGATTAATTCCCCAGCACATGTTTCCTATAAAAATCTACTCTGACAATCGCAATGTGACCTCATAGAAATCCCATTCATTACCTACTACCCTCTGCAATTGACCTGTGCTTGCTTCTTTTGATCAATAGTGACTTACTAGGTGCCTCATATGTGTCAGGAAATGTGCTAGGCTCTGAAAAGTCAGGAGTCAATAGAAAAAACACAGTCTCCCGCCCATGGGGACCCTCCCAGTCTGACAGGAATGTTCCACAACTTTTACCAGCCTCTTTAGTTATGGGGCTCGAGCAGAAATGAAGGGGTGGCTTATATAAAGGGTACAGCCACTACCCCATTTTCAAATGATCCATTTATTTAAATGTAGTTGAGCTTTTAATACAAGTCAAACCCTGAAAAAATAATCAACATGTCCCAAATATTAAAAGCTTATTTTATTTTAAAAAACCTATTCCTCAAAGATAATTTAAGCAGGACCAATCTAGGGTAATCTCTCTCCATTATTACCCATTTAAACCATCAATTTGTAGTTAAAGTAGGCTAAAGGGAAGAGAATTCTAGTCTTGTAAGTCTAATCCATGCTTTATTTTATTCTAAGATGTTCACTAAGAGCTAAAATAAGTCAACGAATAATTTCCAAAAACTAATGTTAAACATAAAAATTTAACAATGTAAAATATTCTAAAAATATTTTGCTGATATATCTACTGAACTGTCAAAAATTCCACTGAAAATAACACCCAATGCTCTTGATGGCAATGCAAACTGGTCCAATTTTTCTGAAGAACAATCTGACAATACATAACAAAAGCTATTTAAATTTTTTATATCCTTTGATTTGGTAATCTCACTTGAAGGATTACATTCCAAGGAAAATGATTAAAAAGAAAAAAAAAACAATGTTCATAAAAGTACATATTTGAAATAGCATTTTTTATAATACTGAAAAGTTAAGCAGCTCAAATGCCCAATAACTGAGGAACACGTAAGCAAACTAGAGTACATCAATCAATCTATCTATCTATCTAAACTAATAAAAGCGAAATAGTAAAATTAACCGTTTCTCTGAGACAGGGTAAGCCACGCCCACCAGCCAATCAGAGTGGCTGTATGCAAATTAGCCCAGGCAAGATGGCGGCCGGGAGCCTCGGAGAGAGCGGCGGGTGAATCATGGAAACTAGCGGGCAGCAGAGTGGGCTGGGCAGGTGGTGGCTGATGCCTTGCAGGGTCCAGGCGGAAAGGCCCCACACCCCAGCGCTGTGAGCTCCGCTT